>NW_020769377.1:3013376-3024761 GCF_900518735.1 Pseudonaja textilis
TATCTATCTATCTATCTATCTATCTATCTATCTATCTATCTATCTATCTATCTATCTATCTGCACAATATTAATGAAGCACATTATACATACAAACACAAATATAAGTTTAAATAAAGCACCAACAAATATATGTTTACAAAATGTATGGATAATACAATAGACAATGTAAAATATTAGAGTAGAACCACGATAAAGTTATCATAATATGGTGCCATGCAGTTACAATAGGATAGACGTTAATGTTCAATATCTAAGAAAGCTTTCCTTCTCTAATCATTTCTGGTATGGCTGCGATGATGCATGAACTCAAGTAATTTCTTTGAAAATATTTTCAACAAATGATTTGCATCTGCTTTACAATGATCCTGACTTCTTCTGGAAGGGTGAAGTTTGTGAAGAGCAGCCAAAGAAGCAGAGGAGCTGCCCTCTCCCATCTAATTTCTCTGCCTTTGCATTAATCCACAATCAGGGGTTTTCTGTAGAGCGGGGTGGGTGGGAAATGGGTCAAAAAAGTCAAGACGAATGAAGCCTACTCTTTTCCAACATACAATTGAGCCCAACATTTCTGTTACAAACCATGACAAGTTCTCAAGTGAATTTTGTCTCATTGTATGACCATTCTTGACACAGCTAAGTGAATCACTGCAGCCTCTAAGATGAAGACTGTGATAATAAGTCTTTTTGATGTGTGATGATGATGATGACAACAACAATACCTGAATCAATGTATGAATTCCAACTCTTGGGTTTTCCATGAGATCATGAGATCATCCAGATCTCCTTGGAAAAGCTCAGTTCCTGATGAGTAAATGCAGGGGTCTTCAAACTTGACAACTTTAAGACTTGTGGACTTCAACTCCCAGAATTCCTCCTCCAGTCATGTTAACTCAGGAATTCTGGGAGTTGAAGTCCACGAGTCTTAAACTTGCCAAGTTTGAAGACCCTTGGGTAAATGTATACTTGGTTTGGGAAAAGCTGCCTAAATCAGCCATAATTGGTCTTACATTTATTCGGGGAATTGTAAGCCACCATCTAAGAAAGTAGCCTCATTGTTCAGTTACAATTCCCAGCAATCCTGCTGGTTAAATTGGTCTAAAAACCAGATCTGGAGTTTTACAGAGCAGTTCCCCTTTATCTTAAACTCCACTTCTGCTTCTCCCTCTTCTCTCTTGATTTGGATCTCGTTCAGAGCAGAATTTCTCGGCCTTAGGAACCCTAAGTTCTTGTGGACTTCAACTCCCAGATTTCCTCAGCCAAGCAATGGATGTTGAAGTCTACACATCTTAGACATGTCAAGGTTGAGAAACCTTGGTTTAGAGGCTCCATTGTTTGAGCTCATGCAGTCACTTCTTCCCTTTCAAGTTAGACTTTCTTAGTGTTTGTAATTAACATCATTACTTCATTATCATCATTACAGAAGTGGTGAAGAGTTGGAGCCCGAGGATTTAAATAGAATACATCCACTGGGGCTGTTTTCAGGCCCACTCACCCTTTGGGTGGAGCCTAAATCACTCTGCCACAAGGAGGATTTTATCTCCCAAAGCTTCTCAGTTCCTAATCCAAGGTCTTCAAGGATTACACTCAGTAGTCCACAATTATTATTTTGTGCCACTTAGGATATTATTGTGAGCTCTCCAGGATTACCTTCTATAACAAGGGTCCCCAAACATAGTAACTTTAAGACTTGTGGACTTCAACTTCCAGAATTCTGGGAGATGAAGTCCGGAAGTCTTAAAGTTGCCAAGTTTGGAGACCTCTGTTCTATAAAATAGGCGGTCATCTATGTTTCTAAAAACCAAAACAAATGATGTATTGTTGAAAAGTGAAAGGGAAGGTACAAGGATAGCACAACCCAACTAAACAACACCTCTGTTTTAGAATATAGAATAAGAGACTTGGAAGGGACCTTCGAGGTCTCCTAGTCCAACTCTCTGGGGGAGTTGTCCTGCAGATGGTATACAGCTTGGACTAAACTGTTATTAACTATGCTGAATAACAATCAGAAATTCAAGAGAACCAGCATTTTTCCATCATCACCATACCCACATTTTGTGCCATGCTTGCTACTAGCCGTTGCCACTGTTAGCAGCCTAGAAGCTCCAGCAGAATGTGAAAGGGAGAGAGAGAGAGAGAGAGAGAGAGAGGGAAGGAGAGAGAAAGAGAGAGAGAGGGAAGGAGAGAGAAAGAGAGGGAGGGAGGGAGAGTTGGTGGCCCTGGATCACATCATTATTGTGCAAAGCTCTTGTTCTTAGTTTGGTTCTTGAGTTCCACAGATGCCTGCTGTGCTTCACACTTATTTCCTGTTTTAGGGCCATCTGTGATTAGGAGATAAGATCTTTGGAAGTTCTCAGCTTCCTCTTCTATGGTCAACATCTGTTTCAAAAATGGCCATCCATAGCTCTTGCACGAGCTGGTTCTGGGTGGGGACCTCTGTAAGTGTGTACAACCAAGCACCCCAAGTCAAGAGTCATTGCCGCTTTTCAGAAATGTCACAATGTTTTGAAATGATTTCCCTGGGTGGGTGGAGGGGAGCCACATTTGGGGACAAAGACTAATAACAGGAAATACAACTCTTCCATCCAAAGCCTGAGTGATGCCCTTCAGAGGCTCCCCAAAAGTAGCCATCCTGAACTTTCAATTTCAGATTGAGGGGAGAGGAAAACCATTAACGAGGAGGGGGGAAATCTAATCCCGTTCGTTGTCTTGAATGATTTTAATTTGATCTTAATATTAAACGGTATGCAATAGTTTTCATTTTTCTCCTGGCTCTTCCTATTTCATGATTTATTTATTTTTTATTTTTGGGTGTGTGTGCAACCAGCAGAAGCCTGCTACTCTTCTTGGGAGAGTGGCTGAGTACGGCCCTTAGCCTGAAAAAATGAAGACCCCCCCTCACATTTAGTCTTGTTTCAGATGCTTCCATGTTTGCACAACATTTTGGCTCCAGTGCTAACTTCTTAAAAGTGCTCAATAACTGGTCAGGCAGTGGCCTCTTCTTGGTATTGACCGTGCAGTCTTTGTTCAGTAACATTCCAAGTTCTAGATCAGGGATGGGCTGCTACCCATCCCTGGTCTAGAACCTGGCCGAACCTATAGCTAATGTTATGGCTGGTTTGGCAAACTGTCAAATACCAACCCTGGCTGGCCGCGCTCACCCCACCCCACCCCTCCCAGGAGTCCCTACAGGGTCCATTTTGGATGTAGGTCATCTAGTCCAGCCCCCCCTCCCAAGCAGGAGACCCTACACAATTTCTTGAAAGCCTCCGGTGATGAAGCTCCAAAACTTCTGTTGGTTGATCGTTCTCACTGTCAGAAAATTCCTCCTTATTTCCAGGTCGAATCTCTCCTTGATCAGTTTCCACCCACTGTTCCTTGTCTGGCCTTCGGGTGCTTTGGAAAATAGCTTGAGCCCCTCTTCTCTGTGGCAGCCCCTCAAACAGGGGTGGGATTCTACAGGTTCGCACCTATTTACTAAAACTGGCTATTAACATTCTAAGCAGTTCGGAGAACCAGTTGTTAGAAGAAATTACTGGCCTAATCCTGTAAGGAAGGCAGGAAGGAAACATCCTGGTGTTGCTTACAGAAACTCCCTCTCTGTTAACCCTGATTACATTCTTGGCAGGACTAGACTTCCTGTCTCTGGAACTTCTCTGGAGTTTTTTTCCCCTTCTTTGCTGGTACTTTGCTTGTGTGGAGTGACCAGTCAAAGTTACGATGGCACTGAAAAAAGTGACTTAGGACCATTTTTCACACTTAAGACTGTTGCAGCATCCCCACAGTCATGAGAGGCCAGGGGAGGAGATGCACGCCTCGATGTGAGTGATATTGAGTTGTTCACGCCCAGCCAGTCACATGACCACCAAGCCACACCCAGTAACTAAGCCACGCCCACCGAACCAGTTGTTAAAAATTTGAATCCCACCCCTGCCCTCAAATATTGGAACCTGGCTTCCTTCTTGACTTTGCTTGCCAGAAGGTCCCAAAAGGGGATCATGTGACCCCGCAAGGGGAGACTGCAAGCCTCATAAATACATGTCAGCCTCTGAATTCTGATCACAAAATCACGGGGAGGCTGCCAAGTAAACGTGAAAAGCAGTCACGTCCCCTTTTTTTCAGTGTCATCGTAACTTTGAACGGTCACTAAATGAACTGTTGTAAGTCGAGGACTACCTGTCATTAAACCAGGAGCCTCCAAAACTTGGCAACTTTAAGACTTGCGGACTTCAACTCCCAGAATTCCTCAGCCAGCCATGCCCACAAATTGCCAAGTTTGGAGAATCCTGGTTTTTAAAAATAATAATCCCAGGAGTCTCTGATCAAGAGGCAAAGTTCTGGTAATAGAAAATTGGTGCTTTCACGTAAATGCTTGTTTGGTTTTGCCTCCAAGAATCCAATTTGAAAAGCTACAAAACACCCTGCTCTAGATCTAAATTAACCATGATTCCTTCCTCCGATAATGTGATGTGATAGGAATATGATCATTTTTCTTTCTTTCTTAATATTCTCTTCCAGGGAGTGTCTTTAATTTGAAGGAAGAAAAAACATTTTGGTGCAGCAGTGGCCAGCATTTTCCCTTCTTTCAAAGGGCTTCTGAAAGCTACAGGGTTTTTTGTTGTTGTTGCAAAAAAGCAAAATAATTCTGACCAGAGCAGTGATTCTCAACCTTGGAAACTTTAAAAGCAAGTGTGGGTTTCAATTCCCAGAATTCCCCAGCCGATAGAATAACTAGCAGGTTGAACTGGAGAATTCTGGGAGTTAAAGCCCATTCTGCTTAAAGCAACATGGTTGAGAAACATTTCTCTGGTTAGATTTATTCTGATTTTTTCCCCCTCTTCAATCAGTTATCCCACCCAATTCTGTAAGGTATTGAAACTGGACTAGCAATCCTTCCTACTGCTCCACCCAACTTTACATAACAAAATATTGAAGAAGGAAGGACTTGGGAAGGATCCTGGGGACACCCAGCTGAATCCGTGGATGAACCATGGATTAGAGTATAATTTTAAAGATGGACACAGATTCACGGAATTGTTGCTAATCTGTATTAATCCGGTTACTAGAATTTCACAAGGAACTTTCTCCAGTCCTTTGCTAAATCCCCAGGTTGTTTGATGTCCACAATCCTGAAATTGCACAATGAAAAAAAATGAGGTTAGGTTAGTCTGACAAGACAATTTCTGATAATTACAGTCTTGTTTTGAAGATGTTGGTAGATGACTTTACGATCTGTGGTAGAATCTCCCAGGATATTGATGTTAGGCTGGATATATCTAATTCCTTGGATCCTTTCCCTTCTCTTTGAAGAGAAAGTCAACACCTTTTCTATTCGTTGGGCATTTGCTCCATTCTTTAGGACTTGTCACCTCTCTCTCTCTCTCTCTCTCTCTCTCTCTCTCTCCTTTTTTTCAATATTTTGAGATACATTGAAACTGGCCCTGGAGAGGTAAATTCATATAAAACCTTGCTGCTTCCAGCAGACGTCTGACAGCATACAGAAAGAAATATTATTAAAATCAATTGCAGTTCTGGTGTTGTAAGAAAATATCTGTATCTTATTTATCTCCCAATCTCTAATTTCCACAACTGTTCACTCTTGGGACATTCCCATGAAATGTGCTGCTATGTTTAAACATTGCTGCATCCTAACCTACCATTCTTAATTTTAGGAGGTTTTTTTTCCACTTCAGCCTTGAGCTTCTGCACTCTTATGCAAAAAACAGCTGGATTTGAAGCCACTGTAAAAGCTCTTTTTCCAGATTTCTAGTTCTTTCTCCCCTTTGGACACTGGGAAAGCAAACACCAATCCTGTGCATTTCATAGACAGGTCTTTGATGTCATCTGATTTCCTTTGACAAGGAAAGAAAGGGGAAAGGGGAGGAAAGGAAGAGAAAGGAAGGGAAGGGAAAGGAAAGGGAACGAAAGGGAAGGGAAGGAAGGGACGAAGGAAAAGATCCCATGACAAGAAAAACTAACAAGGAAAAGAAGATTGAAGTAGGTGGGAATCCAAGAAAGACCGACTGAAAGCACAATTATACAAGTCCAATAAGGGAGAAAAATCGGAAGACAACAAAGATACAACATGGTTATCTATAAATCTCAGTGAAGAATGGAAAATGGAAAATGACTTACTGTATATGGGAAGTCTAATGAGGTAATCAAGGATGTATACAGAGAAATAATGTGGAACTTTAGAACTTTGAGGAAAGGAAACTTCACAACCAGCCAGGTTGGTAAAGAATGCTAACATAAAACAGACAATTTGCAGTTATGTTGGATTAAGATGCACTGATATTTTAATTAAAAAGAAGAAATAATAGTGGCTTAGTGAGATTAGAAAATGTTAACAAAAAGTAAAAAAAACTTCTCAACTTTGGTTTAGCCTCCTCTGCAAAGAGGGCATGTGTTTTATCTAGCAAGGAGCAGGATTTAAGCATGAGGATGGTCAATATGGCAAAAGAATATTTATTCATTGTGAATAAGATACGAATATCTTCTAGCAACCCCAGAACTGCAATTGATCTTAATAATATTTCTTTCTATATACTGTCAGACATCTGCTGGTAGTAGCAAGGTTTTATGAATATATGTACATGTACATGTGTGTGTATTTATGTATACACATGTATACATATGTACATGTATATGTATGTAGGCACATACACAGACACACAGACACATACATAGCCCCCAAATGGGAGGAGTTTTGTGTTCCAACTTTAGATCTTTATGACTATAAATTATTATAATCTTAGTGAAAAAAAACTTTGGGTTATAATATGGAATGCCAGAAATTAGGCAAAGCATCTTTTTAATCTAACTTGGAAAGGCTTTATTCAGTTTGCTAAAAATTAGAACCAATTAAAACCTGCCAGAACCAATTAAAAAATATCAGAATCAGTCATGAAAGAGATTAGTGGGGTGAAGATAAGTGAAAATTTTGAAGGGAGGATCAAAGAAGGAATCACAGATTATCCATAAAGGAGGAGCAGCCGACAGGGAGTGGGAGTTTGGCTCTGGAGGTTGTGGAGGAAACTGGGGAAGGGCACAGGCCAGCTGGGCATTCAGAGGCAGACCCAGGCCCATCCCCTCTTCATCCTAAGGCATGCATGAAGGAGCGGATATGGGAGAAATGTGAATGGCCTGGTCTACGGGGGATGAAAGGGCCTTGATCCCCTTCATGGGCTGCAGCTTGGAGGACTGTTTAAAAGGACAAACTGTGCATGGCCCAGTGCTGGAAGCAAAGCATGAAAATATTTCTGGTCTGCCATTCTTATCTGAGTTCTGGCGTCCTTCCCAGTGTGTATATTCCAATATCTGTGGATGTCTTCAAGCCCTTATCCTGCCTTGTCTCCTTAATTGCTTCAGTGTGGTTTGTATTATTTTTTTCTATTTATAATTTATATGTATTTTGAGTTCGAAGGGAGGTTCTTCCTTTTGCGCGACTGTTTGTGGGGGAGTTTTTTCTCCAGTCAATGATAATTGGACCTTTGAAACCAAGTTGAAGGAATTAAAGGGACTTCACCTGTTTTTGTGACTTTGTTGCTTTTGTATCCCACCCTGGGTCATCACAAGAATGTTCTTCTGGCAGTAGAGGATGAAGCCCCTCGGAGGAACTTCTCATGCCTACTATAGGTAGAAGGAACGGGCAGAATGAAATATGGTGGAATTCAGGTCTCAACACTGAGTTTGCTGTGGGATTTATGCAAAAATTAAAGAGGGAGAGCTAAAGCACAGCCATGTCTCACCCCTCAAAGAAGCAACAAATATGAGGAACCCTTGAAAGATGGTGTGAACCCACATAGCTCCACCTGACACAAGAGCTTTCTCTTTGGTTCTTCTTCTTCTTGTGCCATATCCACCATTGGACATTGGTGATCATGTTGGCAACCCTATTTGTATCAACAGCCGCACAAAAACGTGCTGCTGAGTTTTGTTCAAACCAGCCCCTTAGATTTTGAAGCCACAATGTTCTCCTTCTGCCTGGACCTGCCTTCAACCTTTCCTTGGAGGATTAAATGAAGTAGGGCATATTTTTCTGGGCGTTGCATCCCATGCCCGAAATATTCTAACTTTATCTTTTTAATGGGTTTTGATAGTTTCCCTTGGCTTTCCCAGGTGGCTTAACACCTCCTCATTTCTGATTTTGTCAACCCAACTTATACATAACAGCCGCCTGTAAATCTACATTTCAAAGGCTTCCAGTTTCTTTAAGGGGCTGACTGTCTCCGTTCTGTAGAGCAGGATAGAAAAGATGTTGTTCTGACCAAGGCTTCCGGAGACAGTAACAATCACACACTTAGTCCCCAAACCCCTCTTTTTATTTCAATGGCTGTGAATTATATGCATTCACAGCCCGTAATGACTCCCAAACGGTTTGTGCATATTCCACCAGAAGTCCACCACATTTCTTCATGATAAGGCTGATAAGCACCCACCTTTATCTCCCTTGAAATGCTGCTGATGACGAAATATTAATTAGCTGTATAAGGCCAAACAGAGCACAAAGTCAACACGGAGCTTCAGAGTTTAAACCAACCAGAACAAACAAAGTTGCTTCCTGCAAAGACTCCTGTCCCTTTGCTCCTCCTTTATGTCCTAGGGGAGGGGCCAATCATCTCCTAGCCTTATTCCCGAGTTGCCCCTTTTGTCTTAACTGTTCTTGCCTTCTGGCAGCTCTGCGCAAGTGCACACTGGGAACAGGCTTCCCCTGTTCTTCTGCCTTGCTGCTGTCAGATTCTGGAGGCTGCGGAGTCCGCACATAACCCTCAGGTGGTCCTAGTCCCATCTCTGTGTCGGACTCAGATCCCTCATCCAAGCCCTCCCCAACCTCCCGGACTGGCCCATGTCCCCCCCTCCACTATCTGACTCTGCTGCCAGCTCCAACAGGCCTCTGGTGGACCATAGCAGGTGTAACATCTGACAAGCCTGATTTTGGTTAGATATCATCACACCGTTTTAGAGGACAATTCTATAGCCTTCCTCTGCAGAAGCATCTTTGTCTTCATTCATATTATAAATTCCTTTTGGCACAAAGATCTAATCTCATCTTTTGGGCAATCTGTCATGGAAATCTAAAAGACAAGGACCCCATTCTTGGCCTTCCCACGTGTGTGAACTAGCAATTCTTTGGAGATTACATCCAGGTTGCACTTGGCCTAATGACCATATAACGACAGCTTAGTACAGCTTCTCACATTTAAGGCAGGGGTAAAATCTTAACCACCTTTATGGATACCTGTATCTTTTATCTAGGATGGTTTCTCAACTTGCTTAATGTTTCTGTAGCTATTAACTTGATGCTGTAGTATCTCCACAGCTTAGCATTAAGGAATCTAGTCATATTTAGTTAATAGCTAAATAACTGTAATTTTAGCTCCTTCGGTTAAGTTAGATCTTTTGTGTTCTCTTATTTCCACCAGAGATGGTATTCAGTAGGTTCTGACCAGTTCTGGAGAACCAGTAACGGAAATTTTGAGTGCTTCGGAGAACCGGCCAATCCCACCTCTGACTGGCCCCGCCAACCCCATCTCTTCTCTGCCTCCCATTGAGTCCCAGCTGATCATCTGGGTCTCCTTTGGTTGTCCTGCACAGGAGAACGGAGCTGGAAAGCAGGTTAGTGGGGTAGGGAGGGAATGGGGGATTTTGCAGTATCCTTCCCCTGTCACACCCATCAAGCCACGCCCACAGAACCGGTAGTTAAAAAAATGGAATCCCACCACTGATTTCCACCCTTAACTTTTTTTATCCTAATTTCTGTAATTTGTCCGTTTTGGGTTTTTGTGGTCTTTACATTCAAGTAGCAATGCAATGTGTGCATCTCACTTACGGCCTTGAGTGTCCTCAGCTACAAAGCTAGAAACCCTTCAGAGGCAGGTTCTGAACAGTTCTGGAGAACCGGTAGTGGAAATTTTGAGTCATTCGGAGATCCAGCCAATCCCACCTCTGACTGGCCCCGCCAACTCCATCTCTTCTCGCCCTCCCATTGAGTCCCAGCTGATCAGCTGGGTCTTCTTTGGTTGCCCTGCACAGGAGAATGGAGCTGGAAAGCAGGTTAGTGGGGTGGGGAGGGAAGGGGGATTTTGCAGTAACTTTTCCCTGCAACACCCACCAAGCCACACCCACCAAGCCACGCCCACCAAGCCACACCCACAGAACTGGTAGTAAAAGTTTTTGAATCCCACCACTGAAACCGTCAAATGTCAGAAGGCAAAATGAAGCCACCTCTTCGATGAACAGGCAGTCCTCGACTTACAGCAGTTCATTTAGTGACCACTGGAACAGCACTGTAAAAAAGTGAGTTATGACTATTTTTCACACTTGTGGTAGCATCCCCATGTGGCATCATGTGATTTACATTCGGATGCTTGACAACTGACTCATGTTTATGACGGTTGCAGTGTCCCAGGGTCCTGTAATCCCCTTTTGCAAACTTCTGCCCCTCAAAGTCCGTGGCGAAGCCAGATTCACTTAACAAGTGTGTTACTTATTTAACAACTGCAGTGATTCCCTTAACAACTGTGGCAAGCAAAGTCGCAAAATGGGGCAAAACTGACTTACAAACTTTTTACTTACAACAATTGTAGTCGTAAGTTGAGGACTACCTGTATTGGTTGTCAACCTTATGCTACTGACAGAATCGCTGACTAATCCAGAAGTGGGTGGACATTGGTGGGCGTTTCTTCGTTTGATCAGGGTGACTTCTATTCTCCAGCCTCTGTCACCATCTTCTCCTGCACCAACACCACATGCTCCAAAGAGCTTCAAGGAGAGAAGGTGTCATCCGATGCCGTGTTGTGTTGTGTGTTAAGTAGAATTGAGCAGGAATTGCTTTTCTATTTGTTTTTCGTGGGGAGACTGAGGAAAACATACAGGGATTCTTGAAATGGGAAACTACGACAAGCCAAGAATTGCAAATATATATGAGTCATCTTCCGAAGCCGAGCTCTTGCCAGCACCTTAGATGCATAGAACATCTCCTTCATGTCCAGATCTTTATGAGAAAAGGAATCAATCAAAAAAGGTTGTAATAACTGGAATTAGAATTAAATTATGGTACAAGGTGGGAGGAATAGGAGAGAGAAAGAGGGAGGACCTTCTCCAGGGGTGGGATACGACAGGGTTAACTACCGGTTTGGGATTTACGAGATTCCCTGCCCGCTGTGAGCCGCACGCCTGTAAATCGTCATCAGCACGCTGCGTGCCCAGAAGCAGCCTTTGAAACAGCCCTCTTTTCCTGCTTTTCTAACTGCAGCTGTGCCTCGTTTGGCAGCTGAAGTTGAAAAATCAGGAAATAAAGATCAGGTAAGAACCAGGGCGGGTGGGTGGGTGGGCAAAAACATCAGCAGACATAGAACTGGTTCTCTGTCTGCTGCTCTTCAGAGCT
>NW_020769377.1:3024861-3044208 GCF_900518735.1 Pseudonaja textilis
TCCTTTCCTTTCCTTTCCTTTCCTTTCCTTTCCTTTCCCTTCCTTCATACATTCCTCTTCCCTGGGTGGCACTTCTGTGTCTGCAAACATGGTTTTGTGCATCCTACTTAAGCATGATGTGGCCGAACGTGTCAATTTTGGGCAGCGTGCAAAGCATGGAGTCAGCATAAACTGAGGCACACAACATTGGAAATGTTAGATTGCCAATAAATTTGTTCTACATTCCAAATCAGAACATAGTTTAAGACAACCTATGACACAGTTCCTAACCACAAGAGGTTGCAAAGGTTGGGAAGACAAAATTAGAGGCCTAAAATAGAGCTGAACTGAGAAAGGCATGAAATTGGGTGAATTCTGTGTCATCAGCATATTTTTCTACAGAAATCTGTTTGGTGCCAACAGTTTAACCCTGTATAATGCATTTCTCCGCAGATTTATAACATACAGAAGCTATGTCTTTTTAAACCATCTCAGCTTATCTCTTAGACTAACATAGTTTCAGCTTTGTACTAACCACTATTATAGGAGGAAAAGGAGGTTAATTCAATTCATCCTGATAAATTGTGGATTAGCATTATGAATCTAGCTTGGGTTTGTCTTCCCCTCATATTTCCATTCCACCAAATGAGTGATTCCATCTGGTGAACAGGAAGATTGACTTTTCAAATTATGAAAATATGAAGCATTTTCTTCAGGAAGATTGAGATCCATGTTTTTATTATTATTTATTTCCTTGTCTAGCCTTGGGAGTTCCTG
Organism: Pseudonaja textilis; assembly: GCF_900518735.1. The sequence goes on from NW_020769377.1 coordinate 3,025,618, forward strand.
GTGGTCTCCCATGAAGAACCAACATTTAGTTTTTCAAGATCAAACTTGGGTTGCTCCTGCCATCTAGATGGTCGCAATATTTGATCATTGAGGTATAAATAGCTCAAAGGATTGGTAGCAGCTCTACATTGCTTCACAATGTACCTTATGTAACTGGAAATACTACTCCTGGTGTTGCCGTACAGGGCACAGACTAAATTGTTCAGCAACATCAAGATACATTTAGAATAGAATAGAATAGAATAGAATAGAATAGAATAGAATAGAATAGAATAGAATAGAATAGAATAGAATAGAATAGAATAGAATAGGAATAAGAATAAGAAATAAGGAATAAGGAATAGGATAGGATAGGACAGGACAGGACAGGACAGAACAGAACAGAGAAGAGCAGGGAATGGAATGGAATTGAGCAAAGTGGAACAGAACAGAACAGAATAGAATGCATGCGCGCACGAAATGTAATCACCAAACCAGTAGTAACGCCAGTTGAATCCCACCCCTGGAAGAACCTGCTTAATGAGAAGCACAGAAGAGCTAAAGTCATTGATTTTTTTTCTTGTTTTCGTTATCTGAAAAATATTAGTGAGATTCATCAATCCATCTATTGTTAAGTCCATTTTTAAAAGGGCACTTACCAAGAGGTCCAATCAAGTTACTTGCTTACATTATTGGATTTCTCTGAGCAATGGCGTTCAATTTATATTACGGTGATATATTACAAAATTTCCAGCTTGTCTTCAGTAGCTTTTTAATCTTTCTTTAAAATGCATTTTTTAAAAATGCATTTTATCTTGGGGAATTAAGAAAAAGTTCACCATTAAATAAATCTAACGGGCTGTGATTAGAACCAGAACGTCTAGCATGTCAATGCCAGGGGTATTTTCAATGCTAAAGGTGAAACCATTCTGCATTGCCAAAAAGCTGTTTCTGGAGGCGAAAAAGCCCAGTGGATCTCAGCATGGAGACATTCCTGGTCTGAGACATTCCACAGTCATTTGGAGCGACTTGCTTTGCGCAGCTGGGATGGCTCCCCGGAGGCCGTGGCCCAGAGTTCGGGATCGTGCTAGAGGTTGGGCTACGAGGGAACAATGGAGCTTTTATGAGGAAGTCAGCTATATGTGGCCTCAAGGGATTATGGGACGAGTAGTTCCTGGGTTTAAAAAGTCTAGGACATTTTTCACATACCTGCCTCTTAGGATGTGGGGGGGTTCTCTAATATGCTGGAGATGTGCATTGCTGAACCAGTTTGAAATGGAACTTCATTATTCTGGACCTTGGTGAGACTCTTCTCAAGACAAGGGCAGGATGCAGAGGTGGGATTCAGCAGGTTCTCACCAGTTCTGGAGAACCAGGAGTGGAAATTTTGAATAGTTTGGAGAACCGGCCAATCCCACCTCTGACTGGCCCTGCCAACCCCATCTCTTCTCTGCCTCCCGAGTCCCAGCTGATTAGCTGAGTCTTCTTTTGTTGCCCTGCACAGGAGAACGGAGCTGGAATGCAGGTCAGTGGGGTGGGGAGGGAATGGGGATTTTGCAGTGTCCTTCCGCTGCCACGCCCACAGAACCAGTAGTAAAAAATACCACTACTGGCAGGGTGGTAATGTGGCATGGTTATCTGGAGGAAGAATCAACTCAACCTTTCTGACAGTCAGAGACCAGAGACCAAGAAAGAGGAAGAGTGAAGATGAGAAAACCGAAGGTAGGGGCCAGTGTGAAGGCTCACCAGTGTGACTCAAAATTCAGCTCTCTGGTTACGTGTCTTCCCTCCAGGGGTGGGATTCTACCAGTTCGCACCTATTTGGTAGAACCGGTTGTTAACATTCTAAGCAGTTCGGAGAACCAGTTGTTAGAAGAAATTACTGGCCTAATCCTGTAAGGAAGGCAGGAAGGAAACATTCTGGTGTTGCTTACAGAAACTGCCTCTCCATTAACCCTAATTACATTCTTGGCAGGACTGGACTTCGTGTCTCTGTAACGTCTCTGGAGTTTTTTTTCCCCTCCTTTGCTGGTACTTTGCTTGCGTGGAGTGACCATTCAAAGTTACAATGGCACTGAAAAAAGTGACTTATGACCATTTTTCCCACTTATGACTGTTGCAGCATCCCCCCAGTCATGAGAGGCCAGGTGAGGAGATGCGTGCCTTGATGTGAGTGATGTTGAGTTGGCCACGCCCAGCCAATAACATGACCACCAAGCCATGTCCACCCAGTCACATGACCACCAAGCCACACCCACCAACTAATCCATGCCCACAGAACCAGTTGTTTAAAAATTTGAATCCCCCCACTGCTTCCCTCCCCGCCCAAATCTAGTGTCCTCCAAAATACATTTCATTACTAATCCTATAAATCCCAAACAGACTATTGGGGCTTGGCTTAGCTCTCGACTGTAACAAGCATAAACAGATTTGTAGATCAAATATTATTTTAAAGCAATGTTGGTTCCTTTTGCAAAGAAATGTTTTAATGCCTAATGTAACTGTCTTGGTGGCACAGTGGTTAGAATGCAGTACTGCAGGGAACTTCCGGTTTGAGCATCTTCGGCGACAGACTGAAACCATGACTCTGCGCTGTTTCCATCCATGCTCGCCACTGGAGCGGCCCGAGCTGGATGGTTTTGGGGCTAACTCACCCTGTAGAGGTAGTGAAGAAGGGGGAGACTGCCTCAGGGTTGAGGAGAGCCGCATCTCTCCTCCCCATCTGGCCATTACTCCCTTTCCTGAAGGCGGTTGTAGCGGTGGTCAGAAATGGCCACCACATTGAAGAACTTGACCAGAAAAGAATGTGCAAGAGGAAGAGAAGAAGAGAAAGTTTTGGTTGACTGGATCAAACAGCAAAAGCAACAAATAAGGTACCCTGGAATTTAAACTATATATATAAAAAAATAACACTGTTCCCAAAGAAAATTTTTAAGCAGCGAAGGAGAGAGAAAAGGGAAAGTATTGGGTGTTTTTTTTCCTCCTTTTCCTTTCCCTATACTGACAGCTAAGAGACTTAAGCAAGAAATTGGAAAAAAAAATCCACTTTGACATTAATGGGCATTTAATGCTGAAAATAAAAAGTCAAAGGGATAATAAAGATTTCTGGATACTTAAAAGCTTTTGAAAACAGGAAAGGAGAGAAAAAGAATAAAAGGGCAGGATCTGTAAGGGAGATGACTGCCTGGAATTAAAAAGAACTTACAGTAAAATCTCAACAAGACTTCCAAAAGATACATCTTAACTGAAACATTGCAATAAAATAGTAAAACCCCAGGAAGAGAAAGTGGAAAAAGAAATGAGAAGAAACAGCTTGGGAGCATTTGGATTACTTGGTGATCTCTGGATTTTTGGTTATTGTATTTGAATGACTAAAATCAATCCGGTGGTTGTTTAAAAGTGTTTAAAATGGCTCCACTCTTAGAAGAACTGAAAATGGAACTTAAAAAGTACAAAGAAGATGCACAAGAAGGGAGAGGTTCTTTTGGCTTCGTATTTCAGTTCTTAGAAATGGAGATTTGGAATTATGAGAAACAACAAGAAATGCCTGCAGAACAAGAAGATTGGGACAAAGAAGAAGCCATCTTTAATGAACAAGTAATCTTAGGTGGGGGAAAAAAGGAAAGGGGGGAAAGAGAATGGAAAGTTTAAGATTGGGAAAAACAACCCTCAAAAAGAATAGATTGAAAAATAAGTATAAAATCAGAAAGCAACAGAAGAGGGAAATGCAGAAGTAGAGAGACAAGGGGGTAAAAAGGGGATGGAGAAGAAGAGAGGGAAGAAAGAAAGGAAAAGAAGTTATAAAGGACAGAAACAAGATATAGTGAAACAGGGCCTATTTAGAGATAATGGGTGAAAATCTAATTGAAAAAGGGATTCTGCAAAGGTACATAAGATAGTATTGTTATATTAGAAACAGAAATAATTTCAGAAAATATGAAACAATGTATGATTAAAATGTTTGGTAAAATAGTTATCCTTATTTAGTGGAATGTTTGTCAATAAATAAATGTAATAAAATGAATATTTAATGATTTATAAAACATATGTGAAGAGAAATAAGGGAAAAATTAATTATGGAGATTATACGTGTCTTCAAGGAAGTATGATACTTAATTGAAAAGAAATGTTAAAGATGTTGACTTTAATGAATATTAATGATATAACTGAATTGGAATGGAATGAGGATTTTAATTATATATATTTATAATCCTTTTTTTAAAGAATATAGTGGATATTATAAGAATGTACCAAGCAGAATTCAATTGGAAGTTATGTATTATGTATTATATTGAATGTTACAACCTTAAGATATATTGAAGTTTAAATAAAAGTTGAATGGATATAATTAAAAGATATAAAGGTGTCATACTCCAATTAGTAACTACAGGAGAAAATTTGTTTAATGAGAAAAGGTAATATGAAATTGAAACAGGGCAGACAAAAGTATAAATATAATGATTTGAATTGAGGTGAGATAATCAAAATAAAATTGAGAAAATTAAAAGAGGGGAAAAACTATATAGAAAATGCAAAATAGTAATAAGATATGGAATAGAACACAAAAATGAGCATGAAACTGAGTTTGTGTCTGTATAAAGAAGTGTAACTCGGGACCATGTTATTTTCAAAAAAGATGTTTTACTTGTATTATGTTTTTTTGTGTGTGTGAAAACCCAAATAAAACTTTAATTTTTTTAAAAATGCAGTGCTGCAGGCTACTTCTGCTGAGTGCTGGCTGCCTGCAATTTGGCAGTTCAAATCTCACCAGGCTCCAAGTTAACTTAGCCTTCCATCCTTCTGAGGAGGGTAAAATGAGGACCCAGATTGTTGGGGGCAAGAGGCTGACTCTGTGAACCGCTTTGAGAGGGCTGGAAAGCACCATGAAGCAGTATATAAGTCTAAGGGCTATTGCTATTTAGAAGTTCATTCAGACATGCTTTTGCAAAGAAATTAAGGGCCACATTTTTGCAATACAAATTCTGCCTTATATTCTGTGTCAAACAATCAGCTACCTACCCAAATATTCCATGGACAGGTTGTAATGTTTTCAAGATATCGATCGATTAAAGGTTTTTTTTTTTCATCTTTGCTATAGCTCTACTTGGGGAAAAAACCAAATAATAGAAATCTGGTCTATTTTATTGTCTATGTTTCTCATAGGGTTGTTGTTGTGGGGACAATAAGATGTGATGGGTATGTTTGATATTTTGAATTATTTGTAAAATAATAAAGGTGGGTAGCAAATGAATACATTAATTGGACACTGTATGGATAGACTTTTTCCATAATGATTTGTCCCTAACCTGGTCCCTTGCATCTTCTAAAGTTGGACTCATCACCACTGTAACTAAGTCCCTCCACTTTGCTTCCAATTCTCTTCTTTTTATCTTTCCTTCCACCTGTCAACTGTCCCAACTTGGTCAGTTGGAAAAGAAAGACTCTCAGTCCTACAGTTAGCCAAAGGTACACTTCACTAAAGCCAAGTGTTTACAGAAGAAGCAAATCTGGGGTTTTCGCACCCAAAGCATATGGTTAACTTTTCCCTTGTTCCCATCCTCCTCCCCTAGTTAACAACGGGTGTCCAATTAGGTGGTAACAAATGGTTTGGGTAACAATCCCTCTCTTCGTGGGTTGGATGGTTCTGCAGTCCTTAGTGTAACTTTGGAACGGCTGGTGGTTCTCATGGCACATGGCACAATGCATAGTTTCATTTCTTACACTTAGATTAGCTTTATTGTCACTTTGAATGCACACTGACCGTCATACATTAAAATGAAATTTTGTTGCATACAGTTCTCAAAGAGTCTCCACCTCCAATATACGCTACATAAATGTGACAAGATAAATAAATAAATACAAAATTGTGCATGTACCCACTTATATGACAAAAAGAAACAATGCAGTCTGGTTCGGATGTATACATGTACATGGTGAGAGAAATTAATCTTGTGAGTTTACTAGGCAGATGGCCTAGGCTAGGGAACAAAGCTGTTACAGAATCTGGAAGTCTTGCTAATAATACTTCAAAATCTCCTCCCTTTATCCCACCTTCTTCTAGCTAATCCTCCCACCTGGATGTTCACACACACACACACACACACACACACACACACACACCCATTGCATATGGTAGGCTGACAGCAGGCAAAGCGTGGCATAGCAGAATGGCAGTTCTGCCACCAGTTTCCCAGCATTATAGACTTCTCAAGAGAGCTAGTCCTTGCATTATTGTGTCTGAAATAGGATAATTCAAGCTTGGCCGTGGGTCTTCTAGTGAGAATATTTTAAGATTTTTGTGGAATTTAATGGCTGAGAGTAATGGGGTATTTACATTTTTAAATTGTATAGAGATTATTGTATGGTTTGTTGTGTTTAGTTTTATTTTTCTTTCAATGGTGTTGTCCAGTTTTACTTGTGGAAGAGCACCTCATTTCGTTGCACCCGCTTGTGAGTGTAATGACAAATAAATTCTTATGTCTTATGTCTTTAAAAGGCAACCTTAAAGATGAAATTGTAGGAAAAAACTTGCCTGGGGAGAGAATTGGAAAACAGCAGGTAAAGAGATGCTAGGAAAACCATATCCTAGTTTTTATCTGTGAAGCTTCGGCAAATACGTTTTGCAACAAATGTCTTTTTCATTGAATTGGATTTTCTGCTCTTTCAAAGATCAGAGCAGAAAGACTGGACAAAAAGGGAAAAATAAAACTCCTATTAAAGCAATCAAGAGGAATAAAATAGCAATGCAAAAAAAAAAAGCAAATCTGCTTAAACAACGAAGCAAATGAATGAAGCAAATCAATTAAATGTGTAACAGCTCTAATAATTGCAACCAATTCCTGGGATTCTGGTGCCCTATTAAGTGGCGTTTTTGGTTTTCTGCTTGGAATGAGCGAACTATTCAATTTGGTGGGGAAAAATGCTTTTGAGGTATCTCTCAAAGCACAAGATGGTACTTGTTTTCACTGGTCAAACTGACATATCCTTATACATCCTTGCAATTATTTAAGGACAAGGGGCCTGTAAATGGCTAGTCTAGTGAAGAGAAGGACCAGGGGAGACATGATAGCAATGTTCCAATATTTGAAGGGCTGCCACAAAGAGGAGGGGGTTAAGCTATTTTCCAAGGCACCCGAAGGCCAGACAAGGAATAATGGATAGAAATTGAACAAAGAGAGATTCAACCTGGAAATAAGGAGCAATTTTCTGACAGTGAGAACAATCAATCAGTGGAACAGGAGTTGCCTTTGGAAATTGAGGGAGCTTCATTGCTGGAGGCTTTCAAGAAGAGATTGGACGGCCATCTGTCAGAAATGGTGTAGAGTCTCCTGCTTGAGCAGGGGTTGGACTAGATGACCTAGAAGGTCCCTTCCAACTCTGTTAATCTGTTAAACATCTTCTCTTAGACAGTCATCTTCCCAGAGCTCTGCAGCCTTCCCACGCTCCAAAGAGATCTTTCCATGGAACTGGGCTTCAAAACAACACAAAAATCATGGAAGAGGAACAAACACTACCTATTATTGGTCCTTCTTCCTCCAGCAAAAGCAGAAAGAGATGTTTGGAAAAACATTTTAAACATCCCGAGAATAAAGTGGAAAAAAAAAATCACATGGACCAAAGTTTTGCTTCGCTAGATGTCAACATCACAGATGTTCACATGAGTGCATTTGAGTTCATATTGGTGCTTCCTCTACATAGCAAGGTGAACTTTTAAAGAGGAGCTAATGCTTGCATTGTTGCTTGGAAGGCTACAGCTTCCCTCTTTTGATGTGGAATTACATCACCCAGAAATTAGCTAGGACATTATGAGATGCATTTTATAAACGCCTGAACCTTTTAAGAAGGACTTTCCTTCTTGCTTTGATCCTTACTAATATTGGGACTAAGAGTTGGGTCCAGAATATGACAGCTTTCTTGATGTGACAAAATGTGTTTTTATCTGGACTTATTGTTGGTTCTTTTGTTCCTTTTATGGACTAAGCACAAGCTACCAAGAACCACTTTGGAAGAGAAATATAATGAAAATCATATAGAACATGGTCTGTTGAAACAATAGTTTATTTTCCTTTGCAATGTATGCTCTGGGAAGATATTAATACTCATTATATAATTAATGATAATTATTATACTTGTGTGCCAGGGACTCTTACTATGTCAGGGTGGATTACAATAATCAAACAAATTACAATCAAGCATAAAAAAAATAAAGAAAAATAACAGCTATTTTTTACTTGATGATTGTTAACAAAATAACAATTCCATTAATGCTTAATTTTCCAGACCCCTCAACTTATTCTACTTTCAGTACTTACAATTTAATTTCTGGAAATGTTCTAAATTTTGTTATAATGCTTGTAGAATCAAGGGTTGACTGCCTACGATTCATGACCTATTTTGTTGGCAGTGGCAGTTTTATTTGTTATATGGATTGTATAATTTTGGTTTTTGAGTGTAATGAAGAACTGAAGTATTTTAAACATTTGCACCAGTTTTGGGAGAGGGAAAAAAAAAACTTGCCCCAGTAGTTTCTCTTAAGCAGAAAATATCTCGTTAACAATGACACTATAAATAAAGCTCCATACAAGATAAAATTGTCCTATACAGTATTTCTTGACATGGTTACCACAACAATTGTGTTTACTCTCTTAGCCAATAAACCCTTAACAGAAAAACAAGTGTGAGCTTGACTGGCTAATTAAAAAACCTTCAATTATTTGCAGACCAGGGCAGGGAAGGTCGGCCACAAAGCGTTGCCCAAGAATTAAGCCGTGGGCCCATAACTCACAATCTATGTGTTGCTTGAATTCTTGGAGGCTCCAGATTCATGGCACATATAAATGGGTCACCAGGAAGTCTGAGAAGGCTATGAGCCGAGGAATTGTTGTTAAGTAACTGGGGGCAGGTAACATTTGATGTGCAATTAAATATGCCTTTCCTTTCATTGGCCAAACCTACTTGTTTGAAATAGTTGCTGCTTTATATGAGCTGCTCAGGGATTTGCAACAGCAATTAAAAGAGATGCAAAAGAAGAGATTCATCATAGAAAGACACTCAGCAAACTGCTCGTTCCCCATTCCAGATTGTTGGTTTGTCTGGCTCACTGTTGTCCACTCTGTGTTTCTTCTTGATGGTGCCTTCCTCAAATGACTGAGAATTATGGGAGTTATGGTCTAATTTATTTGGTAAGGGGCTAAAAAATTGGCAAAAATTCCAAAGATGTTAAGATTAAGTCAGCAGCCCTTCTCAAACTTGTTGGAATTGTTGAGACTCACCTTGGGAGTTAAAGAAAACGCCGAGGGTGCCTGGGAACTGCGAGGATGGATGAGGATCACATCTGAAGTTCACTAAGGAGGAAGGAACTATTGTTGGGAGAGCAAAACTCTGTCCTTATGAGTTAGCTGGGGGCCAACACTTTAATTTCACTCGATTGAAATGAATACTAGGAGAGAAGCAATTCGATTGATGGATTATGTGCCATCAAGTAATCATTGACTTTTAGAGACCATTAAGGATAGGTCTCTAAAAGGGCTAAAAGGTGGCTCAATGGCTAAGAGGCTGAGCTTGTTGATCAGAAAGGTCGGCAGTTCGGCGGTTCGAATCCCTAGTGTAACAGAGTGAGTTTCATGGAGTGAGCTCCCGTTCCTTGTCCCAGCTTCTGCCAACCTAGCAATTCGAAAGCACGTAAAAAATGCAAGTAGAAAAATAGGGACCCCTTTGGTGGGAAGGGAACAGCGTTCCATGCGCCTTCAAAGGCATTTAGTCCTGCCGGCCACATGACCACGGAGACGTCTTTGGACAGCGCTGGCTCTTCGGCTTTGAAACGGAGATGAGCACGGGCCTCTAGAGCTGGAAATGACTACCACGTATATGCGAGGGGAACCTTTACTTTTACCTAAGGATAAGTTTTCCCTATAATCATCTGTTTCTTACTTGGTCCTTCAGCTCTTCCAACAGTGACTCACCAAATGTCCACTTTGGAAAAGCGGAGTAGCAAAGCCAAAAAGTCGGCCCAAGTTCTGAGCATTGCCATTCCCAAACAAGGAAGACAGTGAGCATTCAGCATCCAAGATGAAAGAGAATGACTGGGTCAACTCAACACCACAAACCAACCAAAGGTAGTTGCCTGCTACAGCAAATCCCAGAAAAAAAAAATAGCCATTGTTAACATTCAACAAGTTGACTTCAGTGATGGGATTCAAAACATTTTGCTACTGGTTCTGTGGCCGTGGCTTGGTGGGTGTGGCGTGGCTTGCTGGTCGTGGCAGAGGAAGGATACTGCAAAATCCCCATTTCTTCCCCACCCCACTAGCCTACTTTCCAGCTCTGTTCTCCTGTGCAGGGCAAGCAAAGGAGACCCAGCCGATCAGCTGGGACTCAGGAGGCAGAGAAGAGATGGGGGCCAGGCCAGTCAGAGTTGGGATTGGCCGGTTCTCCAAACTACTCAAAATCTCTGCTACCAGTTCTCCAGAACTGGTCAGAACCGGCTGAATACCACCTCTGGTTGGCTTGTTGTATGAATGTCACCATTGCATCCTGAACGGACCTGGGTCAGCACGATGAATTCATCCTTGGCTCATTCCTTGTCCTTTACTAACCCCAAACTTCCAGTGAAGTTTTGAGAAGCTCTGCTGGAGAGATGGGAGGGGGAAGAAATGAAGAAAAAAAAAATCCCAACTGTCTCTCAAGCGTTCTGATCCTCTGTTCCAGAAATTGTGTGTGTGTGTGTGTGTGTGTGTGTCTTAAATCAATCCTGGGTATCTTGCCTTCCTTCAGAAAAACGGCCCTTTGTTTATTCCTTCTGTGCAGGTGGCAACTTGCCCGTGTAAACATGATGCTGCATAAATACCAGAGATCATTATTTATGATATTTCATAAACTTCCCCAGATGGACAGGACTCGTTACAAATAATAAGGACACTGACCTCATAAATTAGGAACCCATCTAGCATTTCCTGAGAGAAATGTTGGGCATAGTCCAGCTTAAACAAATGCAAAAATGAAGCCAATGATCAACATGAAGGTGCTCTTTAAAATCTCCAAGCCACAATTCCTCCCCATTTCTTGGAAAGATCCTGGAGACTCCCAAAATAAACCGTGCAAGAAGCCCGGGGTGCATGTGCAGGAGGGGATGGGGGAGAGTGTAAAAAGAGTCAAGATGGAGGCTATGGCTGTGTGATTGATGCCCCGGAGGTGGGGCTGACACTGCTTGGCCAACATTTTGACTTCTTTTGATGGCCTCCCATTGATGGCCCTGTGAAGAAGGGAAGGAATTTAAGCGCAACCAGCCCACCCAGAATTCATGTCACATCAACTCCATCACAAACTATGTGATATAGAGAATAAAAGAGTCTTCTAGTCCAGCCCTCTGCTCAAGCAAGAGAACTTATATCATTCTGGACAAATGGCCACACAGTCTCCTCTTGAAAAAACCTCCAGTGGTGGAGCACACACAGCAAGCCATTCCACTGATTAATTGTTCTAATTGTCAGGAAATTTCTCCTCAGTTCTAGGTTGCTTCTCTCCTTAATTAGTTTCCATCCATTGCTTCTTGTCCTGCCTTCTGGTGCTTTGGAGCAGGGGTCCCCAACTAGTGGGCCGGGGACCACTAGTGGTCCACGAGAAATTTTTTGCTGGTCCGCAGAGAAATGTCCTTCCCAAAGCAATCAGGCTGCGCGGGAGCACAAGGCTGCGGTGCCCATATGGCCCACGGGAACACAAGGCTTGCATCGCTTGCATTACGAACAATACGAGGTAGTGAAGGGAGAGGGGAAAGGGCAGAGGGCGGAAACTTGCCCCACTTGCTCTATGCGCCTGGCCTGGCCACCAGGCTGCTTCTTTCCACTTCTGTCTTCTTCTGCTTTTGGCTGCACGCAAGGAAAGTAGCAGAAGTCTTTCTTTCTCACCCCCAAACTCTGCCAGAAATGAGTTTTTGGGTTTTCCTGCTCCAAGAGGCTGTGCCGATGTGACAAGTCTCACAAAAACTCATTTCTAGCGGAGTTTGGGGGAGAGAAAGGAAGACTTCTGCTGCTTCTGCTGCTTTCCTTGCATGAAGCCAAAAGTCTCTCTCTCTCTCTCTCTCTCTCCCCCCACCTGAGAACGAAGCTGGAGATGGTATCCTGTGATACCAAATAAAGAACGATCGATCGAGGAAAACAGGGGGGGGGGTTTCCTGCAGACTTTGGGGGGGATTTTCCCAGGGTCTCTGGTCTGCGGGATTTAACATTATGAGTTTGGTGGTCCCTGAGGTCCCAAGAGTTGGTGACCCCTGCTTTGGAGGATCGGTTGACCCCCCCACATTCTTTGTGGCAACCCCAGAAATATTGGAAGACTGCTATCATGTCACCCCTAGTCCTTCTTTTCATTAGACGTACCTAATTCCTGCAACCATGTTTCATATTTTTAACACCTCCAGTCCCCTAATCATCTTACATCAAACCTTCTTCATTTTGGAGGATGGAAGCGGGGTTAGGAGGCCTATTTGGGGATTTTGAGAACATGCTATTGCTGCTCCTGGATAATGGCTGTCAGATGCAGCCAGTGGCAGAATAACCATTCACAGGAAGACCATCTCATTCCTATCAGCCTTATGAGGTAGACCAGAACAAGAGACTAATGCTACTTAGGTTTAAGGCTATTTCTCTTTAAGGAAAAGCTATAGGAACAGACTCTTGCCAGGATAAATGTGCTTCCCCTTTCATTCCCCTGCCCGCTCTGTATCTCCAGCGAATGAGACAGGGGCTGGACTCTTTTCTTAAGGCATTCTTTCTGTCCTCTACAGTTCCCTTCTTACTTCTCTAACCTCCCCAACTCCCCCTGACTCTATCAGCGCCCAGGACTGTGGACAAATGACTGCAAGAGGCAAAATAAAAGATGATTCGATCCTAGGAACGGAGGGAGGGCAAGAGAGTAACTCAAGGTAGACCTTCCTTGATTCTCTTGGCTATCAGAGGGGCAGGAAGGAAATTCTGGCTGGCTAACAAGATTCAATCAATCAGAATAGAGCTGGAAGGGTCCTTGGAGGTCTTCTAGTCCAACCACCTGTTCATGCAGGAGACCCTACTACACCATTTCATACAAATGGCTGCCCAGTCTCTTCTTAAAAACCTCCAGTGATGAAGCACCCACAACTTCTGAAGACAAGCTGTTCCACTGGTTCATTGTCCTCGCTGTTAGGAAGTTAGGAAGATTCTGTTATTATACCATCTATTCCTGGAATCCGTGTAGTGCCTGGTCTACCTTGAAGGGCTGGGGAATCAGTCAGTCAGTCAGCCAGTCAAACAAAGACCAAGGTTCCAGTCACTCACCAGTTTATCAGACTCTTTTTGTACAAGTGGCAACTTGTCTACTTAAGCAGAATGCTGCATAAGCACCAGAGATCAATATTTGCGAAATGTCATAAACTTCTCCAAATCTACATAATGGGGCGTGGTGTATTAAAAAAAAAATGACAATGCAGTAATGAAGGAGCTGTCCCAAATATCAGGAGATTGTGAGGCCTAATCCTGCTGTAGGCATGAAAGCCAACTGGGTGACTTTGGGCCACTCCTTTCTCTCAGCCCAGTCCACCTCACAGGACTGTTGTTGTAGGGAAAATAGGAGGAGGAAGGCGTCTTAGGTACGCTCTCTGTCTTGAGTTACTTATACAGTAATAAAAACTAATTAGTTATACAATTTAGGGAGAAGCTTCCGTGGCACGATCCTCCAGTATCTATGGAGGAATGAAAAAGTCAAGATGGTGCTTCTACAGCAGAGGTAGGGAATGATGGCCCCTTTATGACTTATGGACTTCAACTCCCAGAATTCCTGAGTCAGCATGGTTCATGGCTGGCTCAGGAATTCTGGGAGTTGAAGTCCACAAGTCATAAAAGGGCCACAGTTCCCCACCCTAATTCTACAGTGTCATTGGAGCCCCTCTGCTTTTTTTACATGTCCCTTCAGTCATCAAAATGAGAGTGGCTTCGTTGAGCTGGGAAGGGAGTCATCACTCAATGGAGTGTAGGAAGAGGTTGACTTCAGCTGCAGAGCCAAGCAAATAATCAGAAAAGAAGGATGACTAGTCTAGTGAAGAGAAGGACCAGGGGAGACATGATAGCAGTCTTCCAGTATTTGAGGGGCTGCCACAGAGAGGAGGAAGGGATCCAGCTGTTTTCCAAGTCACCCAAAGGCCAGACAAGGAATAATGGAAATAAAATAATTATAATTATAATGGAAATAATGAAATTTTCTGACATGGAGAACAATCAACCCATGGAACAGAAATTGTCTTCAGAAGTTGTGGGAGCTTCATCACTGGAAGCTCTCAAGAAGAGACTGGATTGCCATTTGTCTGAGATGGTGTAGGGTCTCCTGCTGGGGGTGGGTGGGGGGCTTGGACTACATGACCTACAAGGTCCCTCCCAACTCTGTTAATCTCTTAACTTTTACAGAGCCCTTCTTCTTGAAAACAACAAAAACACTTGTAGCTTAATCAATGTGTATGCTTGGCTGTTTGACCATAAACAATTTCCCATGCCAATCGCTCAAATTACAAAACTTGGGCACAATAAATCCTGGACAGACAATTTGACTGCAAATTTTATTTATTCATTAAATGTATATGCTGGCATCACGTAGTCGATGAGTCTGTGTGGCCTGCAAAACATCTTGAAAAGACAGGTTCAAAACATTGAAACGTGAGGTGGTAACATGAGCAAAGGTTAAGTACATTAAATGGAGAGAGCATTCTCTCCCTTCGTCTGACATTCCTAAGGTTTGCACAAAATGTCAAATGGCACATCATAAGCTGCCAAGGGCTCGGAGCTCAATGGCTCAGCACCTTGGAGAAGCAGAAAAACATTTAGATTGGTTGACCACAAAGTTATAAGCATATACTTGGCTGGGATGATTGGTCTGCATTGTTTTCACATTAAAATAGACTATTTGTGTATTTGATTCGGTTTTGTATATCTGTGGTTCCAACTAAAGACACTTTGCTCAGCTTAAATATTTGCAGCCTCTCTAGTCCAATTAAGCCCCATATATCCTACATGGGCAGAGGTTACATCAGGGCATTCAATGCTCCATGTGGGACTCTGGGAATCTGTGAAATGTTTTGGATCAAGGGCCGTACTTTCTCTCTAACGTTTTCAGCCTCTGAGGGCTTCCAAGGAAGAAAATGAAAATGGCGCCAATTTACTTAAATTGTTGCCTGTTGAAGACATCCTGGAAAAGAAGGTAGGGGTTGTTCCAGGCCAGGAATCGCCTGTTTCTAAGGCTGTTCCACACAACCAGCTAACTCAGGGTATCTCAAACTCGGTGATGTTTTAAGATGTTTGGATTTCAGCTCCCAGAATTCTCCAGCCAGATGGCTGGCTGGGGAATTCTGGGAATTGAATTTTCCACACTTCTTAAAGTTTTCAGGCTTGAAAAACACCAGCCTAACTACAGTTTGGAAATGTCTCATTAATCCTTCTTCTCCATAAATTGCCCTTCCTCCCACATGTAGCCAAGGCTGCCTATCTTTGTAGTTAACTGCTCGGCTATTGAAGTTTCCCTCTAGAGCAGAGACCTCCAACCTTGGCAACTTTAAACCTGGAGGACTTCAGCTCCCAGAATTCTGGCAGTTGAAGTCCACGAGGCTTAAAGTTGCCAAGATTGGAGACCCCTGCTCTAGAGTACGAACACAGTATGATTTCTGGGGCTTCAACAATGAACACAGTCGTGAAGTACAAGGAAGGAGAAAGGTAAAATTGATGAAGGGATGCATTGTAGAGAAATGATTCTTGCGGCCCAGGCTTTTAAGAAGAGACTGGACAGCCATTTGCCTGAAATGGTATAGGGTCTTCAGCTTGAGCAGGGGGGTGGACTAGAAGACCTCCAAGGTCCTTTCCAACTCTATTCTGATTAAAAAGGAAAGTCTCTTGAAGCCAAGATGGTGACTCAGGATGTTATCTGCCAACAGAATGCAGGTGTGTGTATGTGTGTGATGTATGTATGTATGTACGCATGTGTGTGTGTGTGTGTGTGTGCGTGCATATATGTATATGTATATGTATATATATATGTTTTCTTAAGTTTTTGCGGGTACTTACATTTATGGTATTCAGCTTTGTTCGGGTATTTTCCCACGTCATTATAGTTGTGCTTTTAAAGTTGTAGCAACGTTTTGGCAGAATCTCATCTGCCATCATCAGGCTTCTGTATTGAGTTCGTCTGTGAGTCAGACTTTTACAGTTGTTTGTTTTAAATTTGGGGCTAGCCTACTGCTGTGCCAGAATGGTTTTTTTCTTCATCCTGATTGGTTGGGAGTCTTGGTCTGTGTTTATTGGTCTTGGAGTTTGCTGTGTTCTGCTTGATTGGTATTTCTAATATCTTCTGTCTGTTTTGTGGCTTTTTTTGTCTTGATTGGCTGGCAATATTGTGTTCCTGTATTGGAGGCTTTTAGTGCAGCTTGGCTCCAAGTAAATGGACGGCTATCATTTGTTAGGAAGCTAGGTTTCATCTGGGTGCCTGGTTGGGGTGTGTTTCAGCTGGAGGTATCAGGAGGGATCTGTTTGTGCCCAGGTGTTTGCCAGGCTTGTGGTGTGGAGATTTTTTTGTTTGTGAGTGCAGGCTTCCAAATAATTGACAGTCTGGTGGAATCATCTCTTCTGTTCATGCTTTCAGGTCTTTTTTCAATCTCTATGGCTTCTCTGATAATTCTGTGGCTGGGGTTTTCTATAGTGGTTAGGGTTTTGGTGCCATTGAAGTTGATGACCTGTGGCTTTCATGTGTTGGACTAGTGAGGAAGTGTGTTCCAGCTTTTTTTACTGCATTTTTGTGTTCATCCAGGTGGGTACTTATTCTTCTAATGGTCTGTCCGACATGACGCACAGGGGACTTCATCTATGCCTTGGTTTTCCAGGTCAGTTTTATCTTTGGGGTTTCTAAGTATGGCTGCTATTTTTCTGTCTGTTTTGAAGGCAGTCTTGATGTGATGCCTGTGTAGTATCTTACTGATTTTGTCTATAGTACCTCTTATGTAGGGCAGGACAGCTGTTCCATAGGTCTGTTCATCTTCTAGGTCTCCATTATGTCTCAGTGTGTTTTTGTGGATCAAGCCGGTGATTTTGCTTTTGTGGAAGCCGTTGGCTGTCAGTACTTTAGTCAGGGTGCATAGTTCAGTCTTAATGTGTGTCTTGTCTGCCAGGCGTTTGGTTCTGGCGATTAGTGTTTTGGCCATGGAGTTAATCTGTGCTGGGTGATGGTGGGATTGGGCAGCATAATCATACTTCCAGCAGACAAGTCCCGATAAAAGAAACTCTTGAAATCATCAAAAATAAATACCAACCAGCTAAATAAATACCAACCAGATAGACGATAGATAAATATAGGTAGAGAGATAGAGACAGATAGGTAGAGATTCAGATTTAGATATATGGATATATACTGATTAACCTATAGACCATATCAATGTATAGGTTCAAACACATATTAACAATAAAATTCCAAACAAACAATTTAAAATGAGAATAGGGTAAAATAAAATAGTTATAGGATAAAATACAATAATTTAGAATAAATATAAAGAATAAATATAAAGATTGTACTTCTTTATCATCCCTGCAATCTACCCCAATCAGGCCCACGTATGCTGATTTTATGACCATTTGAGTCTGAAATTGTGCTGTATTAAATGTTGTTTTCAGATTCTGGCCACCCAGGAGGTATGTTATTTTAATATGGGCCTCCCACTGGGCCAGATTTTAATATGAAGATCAGGGTACTTTTCTCTCACTTATCTCTTATCTTCCCAGGCATTACCCATAAAGTGTCAAACATTGGTTCTGGGTTCTGCTAGTCAGGAAATAGATGGCATGGCAAGCAAAATAAAAGTTGGACCACAGTCCAATTCATACCTTACCCATTTCTGCTATGTATTTTGCCATTTGCTATTGTTGTGTCCATACCTGATTTGGGACCCAAATCTCTCATAGCTTTCCAGAATCGTCACATTCAGTTGTGTTCCAAGTTGAGCTGACACGGATGTTCCCTCAATGCCTAAGTGGGGAGATGCTACTTTGTCCATTCAAAGAGTAGCAACTTGTAGAGTAAAGATAGTCCTTGACATATGACCATCCTCGGTGGTGCAGTGGTTAGAGTGCAGTACTGCAGGCTACTTCTGCTGACTGCCGGCTGCCTACAATTTGGCAGTTCAAATCCCACCAGGCTGAAGGTTGACTCAGCCTTCTGTCCTTCCGAGGTGGGTAAAATGGGGACCCAGATTGTTGGGGGCCAGAGGCTGACTCTGTAAACCGCTAAGAGAGGGCTGTGAAGCACTGTGAAGCAGTATATAAGTCTAAGTGCCATTGCTCTTCCTCCCTCCCTCCCTCCTTCCTTCCTTTCCTCCCTCTATTCCTTCTTTCCTCCTTCCCTTCTCTCCCTCCCTCAGCCTTCCATCCTTCCAAGGTGGGTAAAATGAGAAGCCAGATTGTTGGGAGAAAGAGGCTGACTCTGTAAACCACTTAGAGAGGGCTGGAAAGCACTGTCAAGCAATATATAAGTCTATGTGCTATTGCTATTGCCCCTTCCTTCCTTCCTTCCTTCCTTCCTTCCTTCCTTCCTTCCTTCCTTCCTTCCTTCCTTCCTTCCTTC
>NW_020769377.1:3044218-3059897 GCF_900518735.1 Pseudonaja textilis
TTCCTTCCTTCCTTCCTTCCTTCCTTCCTTCCTTCCTTCCTTCCTTCTGTGGTGGTGCAGTGGTTAGAGTGCAGTACTGCAGGCTACTTCTGCTGGGGCAACAGGCTGACTCTGTAAATCGCTTAGAGAGGGCTGGAAAGCACTATAAAGTGGTATATAAGTCTAAATGCTATTGCTCGCCATTTAGCAACCATTCCAAGTTACATCACTGAAAAAGTGACTTATCACAGGTCCTCATGACTGTCCCAGGATCCCCATGGTCATGTGACTTCAGTCTTGTGCTTGGCAACTGGATCACATTTATGATGGTTGCAGGATCCTGGGCTCACATGATTGCCAGTTACAACCTCCCGAGTGGCTTCCTACAAAGTTAACAGAGATCCTGGCAGGGAAAGTCAGAAATTGGGATCATGTGATGACCACCGCATAAAATTGGATGAGGTCAGGTATGCCCTACTTAATGTCCACGCTGGCTAAGAATTAACAACATTCATGTCCCACTTGTGGTTGTAAATCAAAGAACTACTTGTTGGAGGCTTGCTTGCTTTTGAAAAAGATTTGTTAACTAGCCGGTCTGTCATGGCTGCCATCCTGCTAGCCTCACAACCTGCCAGCCTGACACTTGCAACGGGGGAGGGAGGAGAAGGGAATGTGGGAGGACAGGGGGAGGGGGGGGGCTGGGGGCCAAGCAGTGCTGACCCAACAAGTGAGATGCACCAATCCAGCCCAAAGTCACCTGAAAGAATGTGGAGATGGAGCAGGAGGTCCGTTACCCAAACGGCATGAAAGCTTTTAATTGGTCAAAGAGTGATAAGAAGGGGAAGTTCTGGGAGAAAAGGAAAGTTAAGTACTGTATATTGTTTGTGTGCCAAATGGGTGGATTCCGCGTTGTTAATTCTGGAACCACTTGTGCTGTCGGCAAAGTATAAAGTAAAGGTAAAGGTTCCCTTCGCACGTACATGCTAGTTGTTCCCGGCTCTAGGGGCCAGTGCTCGTCTCCGTTACAAAGCCAAAGAAGACCCAGCGCTGTCCGAAGACGTCTCTGTGGCCATGTGGCCAGCAGAACTAAACGCCAAAAGTGCACGGAGGAACGCTGTTCCCTTCCCACCAAAGGGGTCCCTATTTTTCTACTTGCATTTTTTACATGTTTTTGAACTGCTAGGTTGGCAGAAGCTGGGACAAGTAACGGGAACTTACTCCATGACGTGGCGCTAGGGATTCGAACCGCTGAACTGCCG
Source organism: Pseudonaja textilis (assembly GCF_900518735.1). The sequence goes on from NW_020769377.1 coordinate 3,045,457, forward strand.
ACCTTTCTGATTGACAAGCTCAGTGTCTTAGCCACTGAGCCACCATGTCCCTTTTCAGCAAAGTATACTCTTGGTCTAAAGAAAGTGGGATGGATGACATTGTTTTCTTTCTTTCTTTCTTTCTTTCTTTCTTTCTTTCTTTCTTTCCTTCCTTCCTTCCTTCCTTCCTTCCCTCCCTCCTTCCTTCCTTCCTTCCTTCCTTCCTTCTTTCTTTCTTCCTCTTCCCCTTCCTCTTTCCCTCCCTCTCTCTCTCTCTCTCTTTCTTTCTATTTTCTATCTATTTTTAAAAAGGGCTTTTTCCCCACCTGATTTCTTTGATCTGCTGCCTGGAGCAGCAACAAATTTGGGGATTTTAGTCTTGCAGCAGACGAGTCCTCTGTTCTTTCCCCCAGTGGGATTTTACAACCCCCTGGAGATGAAATTGCCAGCCATATTGGAGTATGACAAGTGATAAAACCTGCTGATCTGGGCTGGGACCCGTCAAGCGCTGTCAAGCAGATTCACACGTGACGTTTGGACTGGATTTGATTTCTAATTTAAGGGAGGTGCCCAAAGAGAGGCCCAGGTGTTACCGCGATCAGATTAAAAGGAATGGATACTGTCATCAATAGATAAAAATCAAGAGCTCAAGTTTAGCCCAGGAGGCAAGTCAGGCTTCTCACCTGCATGGCCTCTGAACATGATGGGCACAAGGTCCTTTGGATTTTCTTTAGTTCGCCAATTTTATATCTATTATGATTCTTGCCAATATTTTAAAATTGTGGCTACTGCACGGCTCCTTTGGGTCCACATCTAGTGATCTCCAGTCCCCTGAAAATTGAAGGATCAAAGGAAGGATAGAAGGGAGGAAGGAAGGAGGGAGGGAGGGAAAATTCATTTTGGACATCTTGGAAAGAGCTGGATATTCGTAACGCATTTTGCTTTTCTCTCCAATAAGCAGATTCCTTCTGTTCTCATTTTACTAAAGAACAAAACAATTTGAGAGAGAGAGAGAGGGAGGTTGTTCCTTTTGACAAATGTAGCCATTGAAACATAAGTGCAGAGGTCAGGCCGTTTTAAACAGTTTTAAGAACATATGATTGACTTCTGTAGTTTCCTTAGAGATTAGTTCTGTCTCTACTGTGGGCTTTTGTAGCTAGAATGGAACAGTAAGTGGAGGCTGCAGATATTCGCACAAAATACCATAGTTATTGTACTTGAGATGAAACTCAACTATAACTGATGGCTTAAAAATGGTCAGAAAGTCCATTGGTTTCTTAGCCTCCCCAGATATTTTTTTTAAAAAATATTGCTTACTTTTTCTAAGCAGATGGACAAACCAGCCAACAAGGTTTGGTAGTTGCAACTATCATCATTTTTTTTAATTAAAAATTTGAAAAGAAAGAAGATGCTAGGTGGAAATACTTTGCAAGCTTTTATTTAGTCGTCCCCCCCCCCCTTAAAAGAATGTGGTCATGTTCCTTAAAAATATTAGGTATGGGGCAGAGAATTTATTGAACGCCAAGATAAATGTTTGAAAGTAAAAATGTCACCCATGGCCACCATATTGCTTACAACTAGGGGTGTCTGCAGCCTGTGGTCAAAAAAGTCAAGATGTCTGACCATAACAATGTACCTTTTAAAAATGTGTTGCACATAAAAGACAGAACTAATTCATCATTATGGCTGCCATCTTGACTTGGCTGTGGATACTTGCGCTATCTCTGTTCTATAGGTATTTTTCTCAAATATCTTAAAAGATAAGCAATAGCACTTGGGCTTATATACCGCTTCACAGTGCCTTACAGCCCTCTCTAAGCAGTTTACAGAGTCAGCATATCTGTCCCCAACAATCTGGGTCCTCATTTTACCCACCTCGGAAGGATGGAAGCAGAGGGGGTATTCAGCAGGTTCTGACCTACTTTGGAGAACCAGTAGTGGAAATTTTGAGTAGTTTGGAGAACCGGCAAATCCCACTTTTGACTGGCTCTGCCAACCCCATCTCTTCTCTGCCTCCCATAGAGTCCCAGCTGACCGGCTGGGTCTTCTTTGGTTGCCCTGCACAGGTGAATGGAGCTGGAAAGCAGGTTAGTGGGGTGGGAAGGGAAGCGGGATTTTGCAGTAACCTTCCCCTGCCACGCCCACAAAGCCACCAAGCATGCCTGCAGAACACAACACTCACCAAGCCACATCTGCAGCTGATTGGCTAGGTCTCCTTTAGTTGCCCCTGCACAGGAGAATGGAACTGGAAATCAGGTTAGTGGGGTGGGGAGGGAATAGGATTTTGCAGTAAACTTCCCCCAGGAGTGGGGAGAGTATTGAGATTTTGTAGTAGCCTTCCCCTGCCATGCCCACCAAGCTATGCCCACCAAGCCATTCCATGCCCACCAAACCACGCCCACAGAACCGGTAGTAAATTTTTTGAATCCCACCACTGGATGGAAGGCTGAGTCAACTTTGAAAATCGAACTGCTGGCAGTGGGCAGAATTAGCCTGCAATTCCACTGTATTGTATAGCACAGGTCTAAGTTTGGTTTTAGACTCATAAGTTTGCCAAAAAGTCCTCTTCCCATTTTAACTGGCCCACAACAACCCTTCCTAGCAACCCACCCAGGACATTGCAATAGTCAACTAGTAAATGTTTCCAGACAGCAAAGGGTGACAAAGCTTGGAGAACATTAACAATCCATCTCCAACCACAGGCATCTCCTGAGCATTGTTTATGTGCAATCCACAATGGGACATGTTCAGTCTTGCAGGAGGAGTAGACTGACCTTCCCTTTATAATCGTTTACACTCCTTGGTTTTAAGCGCTCCACCTCAAACTTTCTCATGAGTCAGTTGATCTTGATGGAGAAAGAGAAAATAAAATCCGGAGGACATTTACAGGTTTCCAAATGCAGGGAAGGCCCTTTGGAAGAAAAGCAACTTGCCCTGTATCTTTTAAAGGGCCGTTCTCACAATACAAAAGGAATAATGCCCACGGAGCTGCTGATCCAGTTCTACAGAGGAATGATGGAGTCTGTCATCTGCACCTCTATAACTGTCTGGATCGGCTCTGCAACCCAACAGGACAGACACAGACTCCAGAGAGTAATTAGGACTGCAGAAAAAACAATGGCTACCAATCTGCCTTCCACTGAGGACTTGTACACTGCACAAGTCAAAAGAAGGACTGTGGAAATATCTACAGATCCCTCACATCCTGGACATAAACTGTTTCAACTCCTTCCCTCAAAATGATGCTATAGAGATGTGATGGCAACCCTTTTTGTTGTGGTGTGCTGAAAAGCATGCATGCGTGCCAGCACCCACAATGCAATGCGCCCGTCTGCCCCTGCACATGCGTGTGGAACCCCCCCCTTCAGGGGTGGGATTCAAATTTTTTAACAACCGGTTCTGTGGGTGTGGCTAAGTTGGTGGGCATGATTTGGTGGTCATGTGACTGGGTAGACGTGGCTTGGTGGTCATGTTATTGGCTGGGCATGGCCAACTCAATATCACTCACATCAAGGCACGCATCTCCTCACCTGGCCTCTCATGACTGTGGGGATGCTGCAACAGTCGTAAGTGTGAAAAATGGTCATAAGTCACTTTTTTCAGTGCCATTGTAACTTTGAATGGTCACTCCACACAAGCAAAGTACCAGCAAAGGAGGGGGAAAAAAACTCCAGAGACATTCCAGAGACACGAGGTCCAGTCCTGCCAAGAATGTAATAAGAGTTAACGGAGAGGCAGTTTCTGTAAGCAACCCCAGAATGTTTCCTTCCTGCCTTCCTTACAGGATTAGGCCAGTAATTTCTTCTAACAACCGGTTCTCCGAACTGCTTAGAATGTTAACAACCGGTTCCAGCGAATAGGTGCGAACTGGTAGAATCCCACCCCTGCCCCCCTTACCTGCACGGTGGATGTGCATACATCCCAGCTGATTTTTGGCCTTTTTGAGGCCTTTTTCGCCCTCCCAGAGGTTCAAGGGAAGCCTCTGCAGCCTCGGGAGGCTGACCTCTAAAGGCTGCAGAGGCTTCCCTTGAGCCCCTGGGGGGACGAAAACGGGCACTTTTGGTATTTCCAGAAGGCCTGTTTTTTGGCCTCCTGAGCCTGCAGAGGCTTCCCTTGAGCCTCCAGGAAGATGAAAAAAGCCTCAAAGAGGCCGAAAATCAGCTGGGAGATGCGTGCATGCACAGTGCAGATAAGTTTGGCTGGGGCTTGTGTGCCTGCACAAATGGCTCTGTGTGCCACCTGTGGCATGTGTGTCATAGGTTCACCATCACGGCTATAGAGCCTTGCACACCAGAACAGCTAGACACAAGGACAGTTTTTCCCAAACGCCATCGCTCTGCTAAACAAATAACTCCTTCAACACTGTCCAACTCTTTACAAAGTCTGCACTACTGTTACTCTTAATCTTCTCATTGTTCTTCTCACCCATCTCCTCCCACTTGTGACTGTATGACTGTTGCTTGTATCCTTGTGATTTGTATGGATTGTTTACTAGTATGATTTGATTGCTTATGACTATTAAGTGTTGTACCTGATGATTCCTGACTCTTGATGAATGTATCTTTTCTTTTTATGTACACTGAGAGCATTTGCACCAAGACAAATTCCTTGTGCGTCCAATCACACTTGGCCAATGAAGAATTTTATTTCTATTCTATTCTATTTCTTTTTTAAAAAAAAAATTATTGGTTTTTAAAGACAAACAAAACATAAAAACATCAAGCTATCTTCCATATGTGTACATGCAGTATGCCAGTTGGTTTACAAATTGTTTTGTGCTTCCATTTTGTAGTCTTCAATTACAATTACATTGCATATAATCTCATATTGTCAATCAAAAATTAAATACCTTAGTATCATTATTAATCAATCATTTGACTATACTTTTATTCATTCATGTTTTACAAGATAATCATAGTTTACTTAGTTAGTTTTATAACAGTTCATATTATCATCCCAAATCTATCCTAAAATCATTTTGTAGATATAACAAGAAGTACATCTTTATATATTTATTATTTTCTAAAAGTCTACATATTTCATTACTGTATTTTATTGTCTAACCATTGATAGAAAAGATCCCAAATTTTATAAAATTGTTTATCCTCTTGTTCTCTAATTTCAAATGTCAATCTACTCATTTCAGCACATTCCAATATTTTCTTGATGATTTCCTCCTGTGATGGCATCTTCTCATTTTTCCAGTTTTTAGCAAATACAATCCTAGCCGCTGTTAATACAGTTACAATCAGGTATTTCAAGTTTTTACTATATATTTCAGGTAAAATTCCCCCCCAGAATATCTCTGGTTTCAAGTCTGTATGTTTTTTTGTCATGATGGGCCTTTTATGACTCCCAGAATTCCTGAGTTGAAGCTTTTATGACTTGTTCTTGTGATCTTCTAATGAACAGAGTCAACGGGGAAGCCAGATTTACTTAAAACTGTGTTACTAACTTAACCTCAGTGATTCATTTAACAACAGCGGCAAGAAAAGTCATACAACGGGGCAAAATTCACTTAACAAATGTCTCACTTAGAAACAGGAATTTGGTAAGTCAGCTAAATGCTGGAAGTGTCACCAGATGCCTGTGTCATATTATCATATGTGGTGGACTTGCTCAAAAGCAAAAAAAATACTAGACAAAAATACGCATGTGGGTGGAAAAAAATGATAAAGCAGCATATTGATTTAAAGGCAGAAATATTTCTCTTAGGGATTTTACCTGAAAAATATAGTAAGAGAAGTGCCTATTTAATTATTCACGTATTAACTGCATATATTCATTCATAATATTCATATATTAATTGCAGCTAGAATTGAATTTGCACAAAACTGGAAAAGCGAGGAGATACCCACAGACGAGAATGAGATCAGGAAAATATTAGCGTGTGCAGAAATGAATAGACTGACATTTGCAGTTAAGGAGAAAGAACAAACTGAGTATTATGGGGTCTATTTGATCAATGGTTAAACAACGAAAATAAAAGTTAGAAACAGGTAAACAAAATATTAGTGAAATAATACTGGAATACAAATATTATGATTAGTATGTTGAATATTACTATTTTAATATTGTAGAATTAATACTAAAGTAATGAATAATGCTGTAAATTTTGATTATTATTTTACAAATAGATCTTTGTACCTGGATGACACACTGTCCAATTGAAGATGGTATTATTATATTAAAAAAATTAAAATTTTAATAATAAAAAAGCAACATAAATTTGGGGCACAATTGTGGTCATAACTTGAGGACTGCCGGTATTAAATAGGCGTTGGTGTAGCTTTAGGATTCACTCCTACAGTTTTGGATTCAGGTCCATAACGGTAGATTCTTTTTTAGTCTTTAAATCTGGATGTTAAACATTTTTTGTTTGAGTCTGAAAACAGGAGTGGTCTGAGTGGAGATTTGTGCCTCCTAGACTAGCTCTGGTGACAATGTTTTTTCTGCCTTTCATGGATAGAATTAGAATTAGAATTAGAATTAGAATTAGAATTAGAATTAGACTAGAACAGAACAGAACAGAATAGAGAAAATATGGAATGGAATGGAATGGAGTGAAGTGGAATAGGAATAGAATAGAATAAAATAGAATAGAATAGAATAGAAATAAGAATTAGGAATAGAGAAGAGAAGAGAAGAGAAGAGAAGAGAAGAGAAGAGAGCTAGAAGGGACCTTGGAGGTCGTCTAGTCCAGCCCCATGCCCAAGCAGGCGAACCTATACTATTTCAGATAAGTGGCTGTCTAGTTTCTTCTTAAAAACCTCCAGCGATGAAACAGAAATTTTGGGCTCAATTGTGATTGTAAGTTGTGGACTACCTGTATTGCATCCAGACAATCCCATTAGCTTCATTTTCACACGTCATGCTAACCTGTGCACATCAGGGTATCTGCTCAGCTGGAACAGTTCAGCCCCTCGTTTTTACAGGCTTCGATCCCGCCATCGTGGCCACCATCTCGCCTGCTTGGCCACGCCAGGTGGAAATCCTGTGTTTATGTTGCTTTGCAGCAACAAGTTTTTTCTTGTTTCCCCCTTGTTTTCTCTCTCTCTCTCTCTCTCAAGACGACTTTTTGATTCCTAAGTTTGCACTCCGGGGTCAAAGGCACTCACAGAAGGTCTGTGGCTATGGTCATTTTATTCCTGCCTCTTACAGGTATTCAGGGAGGTCTGGCTGAGGAAGGAATCCTTGTTTCGCAGTCTGGCTGGACACTGCTCAGATTTTGCTTCAGCTGGGCAGCCTTTGAAAACTCTTAGGAAGGAATGTTTCTGAAAGCTTCCGGTCATGATATTAACCTCTCTCCGTCTATTACCATTATGATAGGCAGAACATGATAGCAATATTCCAGTATTTGAGGGGCTGCCACAAAAAAGAGGGAGTTTTCCACAGCACCAGAAGGCAAGACAAGAAACAATGGATGGAAACTAACCAAGGAGAGAAGCAACCTGGAATTAAGGAGAAACAATTAACCAGTGGAACAGCTTGTCTTCAGAAATTGTGGTGCTCCGTCATGGGAGGCTTTTAAGAAGAGACTGGACAGTCCCTTGTCTGAAATGGTATAGGGTCTCCTGCTTGAGTAGGGGTTGGACTAGAAGACCTCCAAGGTCCCTTCCAACTCTGTTATTCTGTTAAGAAGACTTCAGGATCTTACCTGAGCTTAGGACCTCTCTGGAAATCAGCCTCAAGCTTCTGGGTGCCTCTGAAAATAGCACTGCTGCTTTAGGAGTGGCATGAACTCAATTAAAGCTTCTTATTAAGTCGTAGCAACTTTCATCCTGGTTCCTCCAAAACTTGGAATAAGTCAGGCTGCTTTAATGCTTCTGGGAGCTGGCTGGGAATTCTGGGAGTTGGAAGTTCAGACACCTTAAGGTTGCCAAGTCTGAAAAGAACTAGCAAAAACCATCCAGAGATGGAAGGCAAGCCAGTTGGCGGATGAGATCATCCAGGTAGTCCTCAACTGATGATCACAATTTCAGGTCAGAATTTATGTTGCTAAGTTTTACGAATGAGATCCTACTGTATCAATTGAGAAAACTTTAGCATTCCATTTAGTATCCATTTACAAACAGCACTTAGAATATTATATGCTCAATACTGGAAATTAGGTAGCAGTCCCACAGATGATACGATCATAAAAAAAGTAATTGATTGCGCAGAAATGAGCAAACTTACAATGGGATTGCAGAAGAGGGAAGAAAAAGAAGACTATAGGGTCTGGGGAAAATGGTATGTCTGGCTAGACAATAGAAAGCAAAGATAATGTAAAAGTAAAGGTGTAAAAGTGTAAAAGTGTAATTGTAAATAGTGTGTCTGTGTGTGTGTGTTTATACACACACACACATACAGTATATACAGTATATACAGTATGGCATTCAGCTTTGTTCGGGTATTTTCCCACATCATTGTAGTTGTGCTTTTAAAGTTGTAGCAACGTTTCATCAGAATCTCATCTGCCATCATCAGGCTTCTGTATAGGTATATATAGAATAGGTATATACTGTATATACTGTATATACTGTATATACTGTATGTACTGTATGTACTGTATGTGTGTGTGTGTGTGTGTGTGTGTGTGCATACAGGAGAATGGAATAACTGATGCCACGAATAACTGCAAAAAATGTGTACAGAATTTGTTTTTAAATGTGAAAATTCAATAAAATGTATTTATTTAGTCTCCATTTACAGAAATCCAGGCCAAACTATTCATAAATCAAATGCCTTCAGCCACAGGTCCCACCAAAGATTAGAGCTGATGGGATTAAGAATTTACATTCCCCCACCCAAATTCTAAGGACAGGCATGATCTTTAAGACATAATAGGATTGACTCACCACCACTGAAATAGTAAAAGACACAAGGCTCACTACATTGCACAACTCTCTGGAGCATCTCAATTACCAAGTCCCAGAATCCTAAAAAAAATCCATCCATTCACTCAGCCATTTTGTCAGCTACCCCCAAACCATGCTGCTGTCGCTGAAGTTTCTAGAAAACCAAATAAACAGAGATCTTCTTTCCTTGTAGCCAGCCTCCATTTTATTTCCAGCATTTTTTTTCCTCCTGGCTTGGAACTGGACTGGATTTTTCTTCCAACATGAGGTACATTCAATTTTAAGACCTGTTTCTTGCCCTGGTGGCAGTAACCAAATCGCTATTTGAGCTGTTAAATGAATCCCACAGTTGTTAAACAAATTTAGCTTTCCACCATTGGCTGCTGTCAGAGTCCAGTTGGAAAGATCATAAATGGAAATCACATGAGGTGATGGAATGCTGCAGCCTCTGTCCATGCTATTCATGCCAGTTGCCAAGAACTTACATTTTGATCACATGACTTTGGGGGATGCTGTGAGAGTCATAACCGTGGGGACCAATCATAAGTCAGTTTGTTCAAGGCCATTGTAACTTTGAACAATTGCTAAACTAATGGTCGTAAGTCAAGGAGAATTTGTCAGTGGCAGTTCAGTCCAGGTGGCCAGAAACATGTGAAGCATTAGAATTCTTTATTGGCCAAGTGTGATTGGACACACAAGGAATTTGTCTTGGTGCAAGTGCTCTCAGTGTACATAAAAGAAAAGATACATTCATCAAGAGTCAAGAATCATAAGGTACAATAATAGTCATAGGGTACAATGAGCAATCAAATCATACTAGGAAACAGTCAATATAGATCGCAAGGATGCAAGCGACAACGTTACAATCCTACAGTCACAAGTGGGAGGGAATGGGTGATAAGGAGTGATGAGAAGATTAATAGTAATAGTAGTGCAGACTTTGTAAAGAGTTGGACAGTGTTGAGGGAATTATTTGTTTAGCAGAGTGATGGCGTTCGGGGGGAAACTGTCCTTGTGTCTAGTTGTTCTGGGGTGCAGTGTTCTATAGCATCGTTTTGAGGGTAGGAGTTGAAACAGTTTGTGTCCGGGATGTGAGGAGCCTGTAAACATTTTCACAGCCCTCTTTTTGACTCGTGCAGTATGCAGGTCCTCCATGGAAGGCAGGTTGGTAGAAATTGCTATTTTCTGCAATCCTAATTACTCTCTGAAGTCTGTGTCTGTCCTGTTGGGTTGCAGAACCAAGCCAGACAGTTATAGAGGTGCAGATGACAGACTCCATAATTCCTCTGTAGAAGAATTGTGAAACATCTCAAATCATTTAAGAAAGTTCAGCCTTCATGAACTCACTAAAATTCCTCCTGTGGTTTTCAAGATTCGGCATTAAAGGGATGTCACTGAAATCTATGTACTGCAGTTGCTTGCCCAGGGTTGGGTGCTAGATAGCACGTGACACACAGCACCTATGTTGGAAGGAAAATCCCTCTGGTTCAGTTCCAAGCTGGGAGAAAGATCCTGGAAACAACATGGAGACAGATTGGAAAGAAAGTTTAATGATGAACAGAACCAACAGCATGTGGTTCTGGAACAGTTGAACAAATGGTTGAATGAGTGGATAGATGTTTATAGGTTTCTGTGACTTTGAAGTGTGAACTGTTCTGGGGGGGTTGTGCAATGGAGGGGCTTGTATCTTTTGCTAAATGGTGGTGGGTTAATCCTATTATGTCCTGAAGTTTTAATCCCATCCTTGGAGGTAAAATTCTTTTGTTTTGTGAATAGGCTGGGCCAATCTTTTTTCATGAGCACAAAATATCTGCTGTGGACTGTTAAGAAAGACTGAGTCTGCTTTCTGTCTTTAAGAGCATGTTTCCCCATTTCTCTTTTAGGAAAATATGATATTCTGCCTCTTAATATTTCCCCAAAACATTTCATTCTTCTAGGAGGGCGAGGGGCTTCCCACAACCTTAATAGAGACATAACAGTAATAAAAGAGGCCTCGTATTTAAATGTCTTCCAATTCTTGGACTAAAGTAACAGGCCCAACAGGTTCCATCCTTGCAAAGAGAATGCTGGGTCTCTCCGTTCCTCCTGGCTTAGAGGCTGGAGACACCCCTGTGGCACATAAATTTCTGAATATGTGTGGGCAACACAGTCTCAATGACCTAACAGCCCCACTCGCACAGCATGCTAAACTTAGTACTTTTCAACTTATTTTAAAGTTTACTAGGTATGTAGACCCAGCTTGCTTGGTTTGTAGATGATTCTGTAGGCTGTGTAAAACTAGACAATGAGTCAGTTCAGTTAGCAAGCATGTTTAACAAGGAGAATCTTTTGTGCAAACTACCCGTTGAATTGTTTGGGAGATATTTATTTTAAAAGGCGGTGATTTTGTGTTGTCAAAACAACATAATATCCTTAAAATATATTCATAAGCTCAGAGTTTCAACCACAATTAGTTGGGTTGATGTCTTTCTTGTCGTGTTCCTTTTGGCAGAACAAAAATAGAAACGAAGGTCAACAATTAGCAGAACGATGCTCAGAATATACCGGTACTCAGAAATGAATGGGGAGAGCTTTGAATGTTTTTATTTATATTGTATCGTTTATGTTCATCCGTCTCAAGAGAATTGCTATCTGAAATAAATCCAGGGAAGCAATGGGAGGAGTTGCTTGTTTGAATCTTGCACGCAGTTCATGTACGACTGATGTTGGGTATATGGATACACCAACTATATATACCTAGGTATATAAACCTAGGTTTAAGTGTTTGCAGCTTTAAGCACCAAACTGCAATGTAATTAGATAATTAAGGGTGCGGTTGCAAGCAGCAATAAAGGCAGTAAGAGAAACGTAACACTTCCTGGTTACTGGTTACTGGTTTCTGGTCACTGATCCCTGGTTACTGGTCTGCTGTTCTGGTCCTGGTCCGTCTCTCTGCTATCTGCCTGCCTGCTGTTTACTCCTGTTTGAGACGTCTGCTTGTTGGCTACTGTGCTGAACAAAAGGACTGTTTACTTGGTGAGCTGATATTCTGTGCATACTCAGCGTTGTCTTCGAGAAAAAGGTATTGGAAGGAGAAGATATACAAGCAGATAAAGACATTGTACTGACTAGTTTAATGAACTAAGTTACTGGATGGATATATTGGATAATGACATATGGACTGAATGACACTGCTTAAACTCTGAATGAATTAAATTACTATTTAAAACTACAAACAGTGTTTTTGTCTCCAGTGTGTGTATACTCTTGGGCCCAGCCTCTCTCTCATTTGGCTGCCTGGCTTGACTGCTGCTGTGCACTCTGCTTGGGGGTTTGTCCCCAATCACCAACAACTGAGAATGTGAATTTGAAGAGAAATGTAATCGGCAAATACACATTGAATAAAGTGACACATGGAGTCAATCTATTCTCCAAAGCACCAAAGAAGGCAGGACAAGAAGCAATGGATGGAAATTTATCAAGGGTAGAAGCAACCTGGAATTAAGGAGAAACTTTCCAACAGGGAGGACAATTAACCAGTGGAACAACTTGCCTCCAAGAGTTGTGAATGCTCCAACATTGGAAGTTTTTAAGTCAAGATTGGATAAACATTTGTCTGAAAGGGTTTCCTGTCTAAGCAGGGGGTTGGACTAGAAGACCTCCAAGGTCTCTTCTAACTCTGTTATTCTATTCTGTTCTATGCTGTAATTTTCCAACACACAATAAAGCCAGCAGAAAGAGAGGAAAAATCATTAATTTAAAGCCCATTTGGATATTTGTAGCACACGTGAAGATCTTGCTCTGAGGATGGGAAGACAGCAAATTTAGCAGTTAGAACCTCCTCCGATGGAAGATTCAGCTGTGGAAATCAACCGTGGGATAACCGGAGGTGTCTTTCTCCTGAATCATCAAACGTTGTAAGAATGGAAATTTATTCAGAGAGGGCCCTCAACTCCCTTGGATGGGTCAATTCAGGTTCCAAGAACTTTACTGGCCAGCAGTACTATGATTTGCAGCCTGTTATAGTCTGATAGCTCTTGTACTTGCTTAAGAATGTGTGCGATACAATTTTTATCAGTTGGCCCCATTTGCAGCTTGGCAGCAACGTTCCAAACAAATCCATTTTGTGGTTGAAGACAGTGCCACATAAGATACCCTTAATTTCAAGAAGGAGGAAGGCAAGAGCTGACAGGTGAGAAATTGTGCCCTGTGACTTCGCAACATAAACTCATCCCTTTCCTACCGCACTTGGGTGCGATGACATTGTGGTGCTCGTACAAAGGGCTGGAGCTTGTCCTGTGATGTTGTTCTGACCGAGGCTTCCTGAGACCGTAATTAAGCACACGCTTAGTCCAAACAACTCTTGTTTTATTTCAATGCTGGGAATTACATTCATTCCCAGCCTGTAATGAGTCCCAAACAGTCGCTTGAGATAAGCACCCACCTTTCTCTCCTTTGAATGGCTGCCAACGGTAACAGTAAAAAAGCCAACTGATGTATAAATTCCACACAGAGCTTCAAGGTTTAATCTGAACAGAATGAACAACTTTGCTTCCTGCAAAGGTTTCGTCACCTTTGCACTTCCTTTATGCCTTAGGGGAGGGGCAATTACACCCCTAGCATTACTCTTAGGTTGTCCCTTTTCTTTCAGCTGCTCTTGCCTTCTAGCAGCTCTGTGCACACATGCACTGGGAACAGGCTCCCCTGGTTCCTCTGCCTCGCTGCTGCCAGACTCCGGAGATTCCGGAGTCAGCACCTCACTTCCACGTGGTCCTGGCCCCATCTCTGCATTGGACACAGGACCCTCATCCAAATCCTCCCCAGATTCCAGGACTGGTCTATGTTCCTCCCCACTGTCTGATTCTGCTGCCGTCTGCACAGGCTGCTGGCGAACTACAACAGACATCATGATGGCCATTTGGCATGTCTGTGACTATTAATGGATGCTTTTGTTCATACAGGCCCACAGAGAGTGGCCAGAGAAGATTTCAATTTAAAGAGAAGAACAATAGTATAGGAAACTCATCATTAAATAAATGAAAAGCAATGAAGCAGTGAAGCCAGGCTCTGAGTCTTGAAATGATTGTCAACAACCTAGTACAAGAGTTTTTATTCCATTGAGCTGAAAAATTATTTACCGTGGCTCTGATACAGAAAGCATTTTTGAATACTTACGAAACTTCTATTTGCTCAGAAACACTAAAAGTACAGAAACTAAATGATAAAACAAAGAAATAAACAGGCATCATCTTTGGGGCTGCATATTAGCCCATTGAGCATCAATGCAGCATTTTGTAGGGCTGGTTAACTGGTTGGCAAGGAATAAATATCGTGTGTGAATAATAATATATTTGTAAGAATCCTCCATGCAGTTTCCTATAAAACACATCTAGCTAAACTGCCCTTAGAGTTGGACTGTAGAGAATTCAAAATGCAACAACTGTATTTTTTCCTGAAATTCCTCCCAAAGCCAATGGATGCCTTTGCCACAGAAAGAGCAAAATAATGGGTGGAAGGGAAGGAGCCTTTTGCCCTTTGTGGATTTTTGGTTTCCGATGACCTTCCTCAATGATTTGCTTCTTGAACTCAGTCTTGGTAAGTATAGGCTGTGGTATGTAAAGACAAATAGGCTGGGGAATTATC
>NW_020769377.1:3059907-3073185 GCF_900518735.1 Pseudonaja textilis
CTTTCTTTCTTTCTTTCTTTCTTTCTTTCTTTCTTTCTTTCTTTCTTCCTTCCTTCCTTCCTTCCTTCCTTCCTTCCTTCCTTCCTTCCTTCCTTTCTTTCTTTCTTTCTTTCTTTCTTTCCCTCTTTGACCCAGCTTTAGACAAATATTCTTTGCATGGAAAGGATGTCCGTTTTGAGGCAGAAACAAGGGTTACTAAGGTTGAGAGACTGCCTGGGTCACGAAAAAGAGAGGCGGGCATAATGCCAGGGTTTGGCAAACAGAGAAATTTATGGACTTTCATGTATAAACAAGAATGAATTCTTTGGAAAAAAAAAATCTAATATCACCCTGAAAAGGTAATAATTTCTGGCTTGTCAAGGGGTGGGTGGGGGTGGCATCCTTTTTACCACAGAACAAAATCCACAGCTGAATGATAGAAGTTAATAAAAGTTGCCTTAAATGTAAGGTCAATTTAACAAAGAAGGGAAGACCTTCAGGCTTTTGAAGAAATGTCTTAAATACAGTCCTTCGCTGCCTTTATACAATTCAATTAAATCATGAGCCGCCGTGGCACAGTGGTTAGAATGCAGTATTGCAGGCTACTTCTGCCAACTGCCAGCTGCCAACAGTTTGATTCTCATCAGCTCAAGGTTGACTCGGTCTTTTATCCTTCTGAGGTCAGTAAAATGAGGACCCAGATTATTAGGGGTTAGGGTTAGGGTTTCATTATATTGACTCTGCAAACTGCTTAGAGAGGGCTGTAAAGCACTGTGACGTGCTTTATATAAGTCTAAGTGCTATTGCTATTAGATGATGATTGCAAACATATTTACTAATGTCTTTTTTTATTTCCGGAAAGTATGACAGTGTTGGAGTAAAGAAGATAATGCAGATCAGGGCTTAGCTTTAACGGTATTTAGCTTTCCATTCAGTCTGGATTGGAACCCTCAAAAATGTTGATTTCTTTGTTTTCAAAGCTGGGAATTGTAACCAGACAAAAGTTGCTCCACTACGGAGAAGACTACCTTGCTCAATCCATTTCTAAGTCAGGAGTATTTTTCCCTAAAATTGAGGAAAATTTAGGGAATTTTCTGTATTTTCCCCCCTACCCAGCCATGAAAGGATTCACAGAGTCCATGTCAGAGGGATTAAACAGCTGATGGATGGAATTGGAAAAAAGAAAGTAGCAATAATAACAGCCCCACCCGCCATGAGGCCCTACCTTGACAAGGTTGTGGGGCTTGTGTGCTCTGAGGAAGATGAGAGCTATGCCAGAGATTCAAGCATAGAGGACAGGATTCATCAAAGGGACTAGATGAAGGAGTGTCTTTCCATAAACTAAATGGTGAGGTGTAAACTACAGAAACCCATAACGCATCTATTGTTCTCTGGGTCAACAAGGAGACTGGAGAGCCATCTGTGAAAAATAGCTATCTGTAGGTCTGTTTGGGTGGATGGGTGGGGTTGGACTAGATGACCTACAAGGTCCCTTCCAACTTGGTTAATCTGTATCTGTATCTGTATCTGTAAGGACTAGGCTGGATGTTGGACGTCTGATGACATAGGGGCTACAGGCACCAGGGGTGGGATTTAGCCGGTTCGGGCCAGTTCGGGCAAAGCGGATGTTAAATTTATATCTGGTTTGTTGAAGCAGTAGTTGGACCATTCAAAGTTACAATGGCACTGGAAAAAGTGACTTATGACACTTTTTCACACTTACGACTGTTGCAGCATCCCCACAGTCACGAGAGGCCAGATGAGGAGATGCATGCCTTGATGTGAGTGATGTTGAGTTGGCCACCTCCAGCCAATAACATGACCACCAAGCCATGTTCACCCAGTCACATGAGCACCAAGTCATGCCCACCACCTAAGCCACGCCCACCACCTAAGCCACACCCACTACCTAAGCCACGCCCACAAAACCAGTTGTTAAAAATTTGAATCCCACCCCTGGTTGTTGGGAGTTTTGACTCCCATCCCTGGCTACAGGATTCAGGACTGTTGACCGAGCAACGGGGGCCAGCAGCTGCAGGACTTACTGGAAGAAAACGTTTTTAAGATGGACTGCATGGTTTTTACCTGGAACATTTGCCTGGACTGCACCCACTTGTTGCCAAGCAGTTTAACAACATACCAAACCCTGCTGGAGATGCTACCTGGTTTGGTAACGAAACGTCCAGGAGCCAAGCAGCAAGCTCGGAGGACAAACCTCTGCCTAAACTTAATAGAAGGTTTATTGACTGCCTCATTTGATCTGCTCAAAAACCATAGAATAGAATAGAACAGAATAGAGTAGAGTAGAGTAGAACAGAATAAAATTCTTTTTTTTATATAAATAAATTTTATTAATTTTACAATTAAAACAAACCAACAACACATACACAAATGAAAGGAAAGAAAGAGAAAGAAAAAGAAAAAAAGCAAAAAGAACGAAAAGAAGATAGACAGAAGAGTAGAAAGCAATTAAAAACATTCTCATTTTCCACAGTTTGTAAGATCTCTCTCTTTTTTTTTCATAGCCCTTAATTTATGCCTTATACACACACCTATTCTTTACATAAATCTATATATCGCTGCTATCGGTTTATCCTGTCCTCTTTTGCCTTATAGTATAAAGTCTATCTTTGGCCAATCCATTTGTACCAACAGTTCCAGCTATCGTAATATATTGAGGTATCTTTGTTTTTTAGTGCCAAGGTTAGTTTGTCCATTTCTGCACACTTTGAGATTTTTTTGATGATCATTTCGTCTGATGGCGCCAAGTTATTGGCCAAGTGTGATTGGACACACAAGGAATTTGTCTTGGTAGAAATGCTCTCAGTGTACATAAAAGAAGGCTACAAATGAGAAGGACAGATCACTTAAAACCTCCCCTGCGCACATATTCACCAAGAGATTCCCAATGAAAGATAATTTTTATCAGTGAACCAACCAAAATCCTTTGCAGAAGGTGGAGGGTCAAAAAAGTTAGAAGGGAAGCTGGATTAGGCATGCCATGCCCATTGAAAAGGGGTAGGGTATCAACCCCACAGCATGGGATTTGTAAGCAATTGCTTTTGTGCATTTTAAGTGTTTCATCTAAGTTGGTTGTGCATTCTAAGAAGCTTTCCTGATAACTTGATCCTAATGAGAAGAATATTAGTTACAGATTAACAGAATTGGAAGGGATCTTATAGGTCATCTAGTCCAACCCTCTGCCCAAGCTGGAGACCCTACATCATTTCTGACAGAGGACAGTCCAGTCTCTTCTTGAAAGCCTCCAGTTATGAAGCTCCCACAACTTCCGAAGGCAGCTTCTGTTCCATGGGTTGATTGCTCTCACTGTCAGAAAGTTTCTCCTTATTTCCAGGTTGAATCTCTCCCTTGTTCAGTTTCCATCCATTATTCCCTTTCTGGCCTTTAGGTGCCTTGGAAAACAGCTTGACCCCTTCCTCCTCTCTGTGGCAGCCCCTCAAATATTGGAAGACTGCTCTCCTGTCTCCCCTGGTCCTTCTCTTCACTAGACCAGCCAGGCCCAGTTCCTGCAACCGTTTATACGTTTTAGCCTCCAGTCCCCTCATCATCCTGGTTGCTCTTCTCTGCACTCTTTCTAGAGTCTCGACATCTTTTTTTATAGTGTGGTGGCCAGAACTGGATGCAGTACTCTAGATGTGGTCTTACTAAGGCTTTATAGATATATAAAAACCAGCTTGCCAGGCCAGTGCCAATGGCCACTCTGCTTTCATGGCTCCCTTACTCCGAAGGCCTTAGCACCCACTGGAGCTCTAAGCCTGAGCATGTTCTCCCGCTTGCTTGTTGGAGGCCCTTCAGGAAATGCTGCTCAACACAGCAGCTGAAATCTGAGCACCAAGCCCAGAATTCCCCACTCATTGTTTGTTTTGGGTTGTGGTTTACAATCACTGACAACCAACAATCTATGGTAAAGTCTGAATGCCATCCCTGTTGATGGATATTTTTTTTGCAGGGGGGGAAGGAACCGTAATTTCTTGCAATTATCTCAATTTTAGGATTACAGGCATGTGTGTGACTCATGAGAAGAGCAGACTATAGTATCTTTGTTTGAGTAAATTGTTCATACCTGAGGATCAAGGAATCCAAAAGATTGCACCAATTGGCTACGAAGTCTGCCTGCAAAGAACTGTCAGAATCTGAGTGGGCTTCGTGATAACAGTAAGTACAGCTTTGCACATTCCTGAGAGGAAAATGTGCTACCCCCTGTTCTGTTTCCTCTGATAATATGTCTTTTTTTTATTCCATTCTTTTGAAAGTGACTTCTCACTTTGCAGGAGCAAATCTTGGAGGCAAAATGCCAACCAGTGTCTCAAGATTATCTAGTGAAGCTCCAGGAATTTAGGAGCTGTGAGCCTCCTAGGAGAACCTATCGTACCTGCATGCCAGATTTAAAAAATCTATATATATGAAAGCAAAATACCACTCGTGCATCATCACAATGTAGACTGTAGACTGTAAAGCCTACAAACTTGAAATCTGGCACATATGTTTTCCTTGGCTTCTAGGTGCACACTAAGAAAGGATTTTTCAAAATGACCATCAGAGCATTAGTATTTCCTATATTATTATTATTAACACACTCCGATGCTAAGGAGTTCTACTCCCCCTCCCCACCTGAAACGAAATCTGTTCCAAATTGAAAACACAAGCAGAGGAGAGGAGTTTCCGTTTCAGTTTCACAGCACCAAGCAGCTTTAGTACAGAACAGTTGAGCTAAGCCACGCCCAGGCTCCTTGCTGTCTCCTTCTTGCTCACACAACAAATACTGCTTCAGTTTCCAAACAGCCCTCAACTCTCTCACACACTGACAGGATGCTAGCCAGATGAATACCAATGGATTCTGGTAGGCAGAGGCAGAATTTTGCCCCTTATTTTCCTCCCCAAAAACTAAGCCTGACCACAGTTTCATAGCAAAGCGTGGGTATTGAGCCAGTAAACACATAAAAGAGAACTGTATCCCCCAGAGATGAAGACAAACTATTCTGCATGTAAATAACAAACCATGGCAATCTGTCTGCCATTATCTTATGTTAATTGATATACCTGGCTTTATGAATTACTGTTATTAGGGTACATGATAAGAGGCACTGACTCAGGGCCGTGTCCAGAAAGAAGAAAGAAAATAATAAGCATTTCATTTATGGGGCTGCATAATAAACATTTGTTTGCAATAAATGTTAGCTGAAACAAAGATTCCCATCCCAGAAGCTTTATTCTATTTCTCTGCACACGTGGGCTCCAATATTGAACTTAATTTCCTTTTCTATAGAATTTGAAAGCTGTATCTCTCCCCAAACAGCTAAGGATTGCGGTTATGCAAAGCACGGCTGGTATTTTTGTAAGTCAGGCTTCCCATGTCAAACCTCCTGAGGTTCTTGTTTCAAAACAAGGTTTGTTTTTAATTATCCTTTGCGAAATTGATGTATTTCTCCAAGGGGAGAGCTAATCAGGTACCTTTATGTTAGATTAGAAAATCAAGAGGCTTTCTTCCCCACATTTTGCCTTTTATTCTCCAGAAAGTTAGCAGGATGGAGAGCCCATGCGCCAGCATTGGGAGGAAGGGTGCCAGGCGGGAGGAGGATTCAAAAGTCCCCACAACTGGTTCTCTGCCTGGTTGCTGGGCGGGCGTGGCCATGGTGGGCATGGCTTACCAGAACTTCCCAGAGGGCCGTTTTTTCACCTTCCCCAGAGTCAGGAGGCTTTCCTCAAGCCTCTGGGAGGGTGAAAACAGCCTCTCCCGGGCTCCGGAGGCCTCCAGAAGCAGGAAACAGGCTTCCAGAACTTCCGGGACAGCCATTGTTCACCCTCCCAAAGTCTCTGTATGAACCCTGAACATACCTGCATCCAAAACGGGCCACCTGGGGACCCCTGGGAGGGGAGAGGTGGGTGGGGCCAGCCAATTGGTTCAACTACCAGTTCAGTGAACCAGATGTCAACTTAACATCTGGTTCGCCCAAACTGGTCTGAACCGGCTGAATCCCACCCTGATGCCAGGGAAAATGCCCAGCCCGGAAGACAGGTAGTGGCAGTGAGACCTTGGAGCTAAGATAGGTAAGATCCAGTTGGTCTCTGGGAGGCGAGGTTTAAAACGTCCACTTTATGGACCCAGTCATCCTGATTCACTGGATCAGTGCTTCTTAACCATGGCAACTTTAAGATGTGTGAATGCTGACTCCCAGAATTCCCTAGGCAGCAGGCACTTAATATACAGGTAGTCCTGGACTTCCATCCACAATTGAGTCCAGAATTTATGTGGCTAAGTGGGAAATTGGTTAGGTGAGTTTTGCCTCGTTTTATGACTTTTCTCACCACATTTGTTAAGTGAATCACTGCAATTCTTAAATTAATAACATGGTTGTTAATCGCATCTGTCTTCCCCGTTGACCTTACTTGTCAGAAGGTCACAAAAGGGGATCCTGGGACACTGAGACCGTCATAAATAGGAAACAGTTGTCAAGCATCCGAATGTAAACCATGCAACCATGGAGATGCTGCAATGGTCATAAATGTGAAAAATGGTCATAAGTCTCTTTTTTTCAGTGTAACTGTCAGGCAGTGCTCCATTCAAAATCCAAGG
This sequence comes from Pseudonaja textilis, assembly GCF_900518735.1. Next base: position 3,066,482 of record NW_020769377.1, read on the forward strand.
AAGAAATACTTAGACTCTTGTAAGTAGAGAAAAGATATCTTTTACTGGAAATGAAGTGGTAGCAACAAGAGAATCCTGAATCTGAGGAATTAGGCGCGTAAACCACATATACAAAGTGATGGCAATGTTCCCACCCGCAATAGTTCAGATGAATCTTCCAATTGCAAGTTGTGAATATGATCATGTGGGCATCCTCAGGTGGTGATGAGGCTTCTGTCCGTGGTGACCTTGGCATACTTTGATAAAAGTTTGCAGTTGCGCAGAGGAAAGAAAGCTAAGCAAGAAATAGAAACCTAAGCGAGAATGCCCTCTTCCCCCTCCTCATTTTATACACCACTAGAATGTAACACCTCCAGCTCGCTTCCCAGACTTTACCCCCCCTCCTCCCCCCGTTACTTATGACAGCCGAAAGATGCAAAGCAATAGTAGAAGATCTTGAAAGCTGACAGTAACTTCAAACAGTCACTGAATGGTTGTAAGTCAAGGACTACCTGCATAAACACTTAATATATGAGTGAATGTCTTCTAGGAATTTTCATCGGGATGAAGGTGGGAGGATCACCTGGTGCAGTTTTTGGGTAAAACCCTCAGGTAGTGTATAGCACCAGCTTCCTCTCACTGTTCTCTCCTTTGGCTCAGGATCCCAAAAGATCTTGACAGACTTGAACAACGGGCCCCATCCAACACAATGAAATTTAATGTGGAGAAAAGCAAAGATTTATATTTAGACAGGAAAAAAACTAAAGGTACAATTGCAGATTAAGTGAAACCAGGCTCCAAAACAATAACTGGGAGACAGACCTTGGCGTCCTAGTGGATGATCACTTAAACATGAGCCAGCCGTGTGCAGCCACCGCCAAAAAGGCTAATATGATCCTTGGTTGTATAATCAAGAAGCACAGAATCAAAATCACATGAAGTATTAATTTTATAAAACCTTGGTAAGGCCACACCTGGAATCCTGCATCCAGTTTTGGTCATCAAAGTACAAAAAAGATGTTGAGACTTTGGAAAAAGTGCAGAGAAGAGAAACTAAGATGGTTAAGGACCTTGAGATAAAAACACATGAAAAACGGTTGCAGGAACTGGGTATGGCTAGTCTAGAGACAAGAAAAACTAGGGGTGACATGATAGCAGTTTTCCAGTATTTGAGGGGCTGCCACAAAGAAGAGGGGGGTCAAATTATTCTTCAAAGCACCAGAAGGCAGGACAAGAAACCAAGGATGGAAAGTAATCAAGGGGAGAAGCAGGGGGGGTGGGGATTCTACAGGTTCACACCTATTCGCTAGAACCGGTTGTTAACACACTAAGCAGTTCGGAGAAGTTTGGTTGTTAGAAGGAATTACTGGTCTAATCCTGTAAGGAAGGCAGGAAGGAAACATTCTGGTGTTGCTTACAGAAACTGCCTCTCTGTTGACCCTGATTACATTCTTGGCTGGACTAGACTTCATGTCTCTGGAAAGTCTCTGGAGTCCACCCCCCCCCATCTTTGCTGGTACTTTGCTTGTACGAAGTGACCATTCAAAGTTACAATGGCATTGAAAAAAGTGACTTATGACCATTTTTCACACTTACGACTGTTGCAGCATTCCCATAGTCATGAAAGGCCAGGCGAGGAGATGCTTGCCTCGATGTGAATGATATTGAGTTGGCCATGCCCAGCCAGTCACATGACCACCAAGCCACGCCCACCAACTTAGCCACACCTACAGAACCGGTTGTTTAAAAAATCAAATCCCACCCCTAGAGAAAAGCAATCTTGAACTAAGGAGAAACTTCCTAACAGGGAGGACAATTAACCAGTGGAACAGCTTGCCTTAAGACACTGTGGGTGCTTCATCACTGGAGGTTTTCAAGTAGAGACTGGTCAGCCACAGAGAATGTCTGAAGTGGTATAGGATCTCCTGCTTGGGCAGGGGGCTGGACTAGAAGACCTCCAAAGTCCCTTCTAGCTCTATTCTGATTCTAATTCTGATTCTGATTTGGCCATTTCTGGGGTAGCATATTTGTTTTTGGAGAGATCCATGGCTTACGTAAACATCAACAGAAAGCATCCCCCGCAGTTCCCAAAATGTATTGCCCTGCATTCTCCCTTTTCTGGGTCTCTTTCTTAGCAGTGTCCTCTTTCTCTCCAGGATCAGACGTGCCACGTGGCCCAATGAGAACCTGTTGCCCGATTCCTTGGCAAGCGCAAACATCCCCTTGGTTTTCAGGCTAGTAAAGGGAAAACCAAGATACCAAAGGTGCTTAAACCATGAGTCAGGAATGATGGCTCCTCTCCAATGGTTGCAGCTCTATGGCTCTGTGTGCATGGGAGTTTGGGAGGGAGACGGGAAGGAGGGAGGGAGGGAGGGAAGGTCAGGGAAGGAAAAGGAGATTCGCGGAGCTGCTGGTGGGAATTGGAAGCCAAGCGAATGAGATTCAAAGTCGGTAATTATGTATGATTAATTTACTGAGTAACGATTGCACCTGGTACAGAAGCTTTATGAATGTTCATGCCGGAGCATGCGATTCGAAACAAACCCGGTCAAAGATCCTTAACAAGTTGTTGTTTATTTTGGAGTTCCTGGTGCTGAAGGAGGCACTTGCTTCCTCTGCATTTCACTGTCACCTGTCCATCTTTGGTTTCCTACATTCACTGAAATTTGAATGGTGAGCCAAAGCCAGGCGAGGAATGTGCCAAAGAAGGAGTCCTGTATCCAGTGTGAAGAATATCAGTTCCAAGCACTTTGGGAGGGGGGTGACCTTGTCTATAAGCTCAAAACCTGGAAGGTTTGGGCACCAATACAAACTTGAGGTCACCCTCCATGATCCATAAACACAGATTAAATTTGCAGAATAATTTCTGCATGCAAACTCAGAGGGACAAATTGTCCTAAGTGCCAGAGTTCTCTGTTCCTCACTCAGAATTTGGGACCAATACATATGTCAGCTAAGTATTCAGCTTTTGCTATTCATTTATACTATATTGTGGAATCTGCCTTCGTGTTAAAATGGTTTGCTTTGACTGGAGGTAATCTCAAATAGCAGGGCTAGGCCTGGAGAATGAGGGAAGTGCCAGAGGACTAGGGAAGGGCATATATAATTTTCCTTTCAAGAAAGGGGAAAAAAAGATAATCCTAGTAATTATTAACAATTAACATTAATTGTTGGAAAGACATAAGAGTAGATAATAAAGCAGGCCGGCTGTAATTAACTTGAAGACAAAGCCATGATTGCTAAGAAGTACAAATAAGACAGATGAGACTAACCTTTCCTTTGATAAGATAACTATTTTGGTGGACTAGGGATATACATACTCTTTTTGTTTGTTTACTGCTGTGAATATAATCTTGGAGTCAATCATTTAAATATGAGCCAGCCATGTGCTGCAGCTGCCAAAAAAGCCAACACACTTCTAGGCTGCATAAACAGAGGGATAGAATCAAGATCACCTGAATTGTTAATACTGCTTTATAATGCTTTGGTAAGGCCACACTTGGAATACTGCATCCAGTTTTGGTTGCCATGATATAAAAAAAGATCTTGAGACTCTAGAAAGAGTGTAGAGAAGAGCAACAAAGATGATTAGGGTGCTGGAGGCTAAAACATACTGTGAACGGTTGCAGGAGCTGGGCATGGCTAGTTTAACAAAAAGAAAGACTAGGGGAGACATGATAGCAGTCTTCCAATATCTCAGGGATTGCCATAAAGAAGAGAGAGTCAAGCTATTCTCCAAGGTACCTGAAGTGGCAGGACAAGAAGCAATGGGTGGAAACTAATCAAGGAGAGAAGCAACTTAGAACTAAGGAGAAATTTTCTGACAGTTAGAATTTCCACTGACTGTTATCAGTGGAACAACTTGCCTCCAGAAGTTGTAAATGCTCCAACACTGGAAGTTTTTGGTGGGGGACAGAAAGGAAGGACTTAAGATGGAAAAGAGTTGTTCAGAGAGTAAATGGGAGAATGAGATGAAAATAAGACTAAAGATGTTGGAGGATGTAATGTAAGAATGAATAAATGTATATATGTGTGTATATATATATATATAAACAAATGTATATAGGAATATATATATACTTATACTGATCAAAGGTTATGTGAAAACAACTTCACCACGTTCAATGTTTTTAACTGTTATGTTTAATAAAATTATTTTTTTAAAAGAGAGATTGGATAACCATTTGTCTGAAATTCTATTGTGTTTCCTGCCTAAGCAGGGGGTTGGACTAGAAGACCTCCATGGCCCCCTTCCAACTCTATTATTCTATTCTATTCTACCACAATTTCAGCAAAGCTTTTCATGCAAGTAAGTAAGCAAGCAACTTCCTTCATTTTGGTCAATGTCCAGCATTAGGTATTTGGATAAAGTTCTACATGGATACAAATATATAATCTAATTCAGACCCATAAAGAACTCAAATGCCTATACATGAACACTCGACGTTTAGGGAATAAACAGGGTGAACTTGAAACGTTAGTACATGAAGGCAGATATGATATAGTTGCCGTTACTGAAACTTGGTTGGATGAAACTCATGACTGGAATGTACCGATGGAAGGATGCGAACTATTCAAAAGAAACAGACCTACGGCAAAAGAGGAGGTAGAGTTGCATTGTATATTAAAAGATCACCACATCTCTACAGAAATCCACAAAACCAAGGATGAAAACCTCCTAAAATTGATATGGGGCAATATAAAAAGGAAATAAGAATGGCATTGCTAAAGGCGTGTACTACACCAAGCAGAAGAAATAGATGAACTCTTTGCTAATCAATTAACAAATGTATGTAGGAAATATACCACTGTAGTAATGGGAGACTTCAACTATCCTGATATCGAGTGGGAGACAAACTCAGCAGCAAGTGGGAGTTCAGATTCCTAACTGAAAACTCTGTCATCCAAAAGGTAGAGGATGGAACTAGATGAAAAGCTATACTGGACCTAATTCTTACTAATAGAATAGAAGCGATAGAGGGAATTGAAGTCCAATCAAAATCAATCAAACATTTATTGTACAATGAAATTGAAAAGTTGCCAGAACTCTGGGTAAGAATGACCACTTCATATTGGAATGCAATACAATGCAAACACAACCCATAGAACATTATCCAGCCAGTGTCTTAAAAACATTTAAAAAGCCGATTTTAAGAAATTCAGAGAGAAAAAATTCCATGGGTGATAATCCTAAAGGGGAAAACAACTCAAGTAGCATGGGAAACTCTGAAAAATATGATCAGTCCAGCACTGAAAAAGGAAAAACAAGAAGCCCAAGAAGAAACCAGCATGGTTCTGTTAAACTGAAAGACAAAAAGGACAAGTACAAAAAAAATGGAAACAGGGACACATAACTAAGGCAGAATATCAGCAGATAATCTGAATCTGAAAAGACAAAGGGAAGCAAAGGCTCAGAATGAACAAAGACTTGCAACAAAAATCAAAGATAATCAAACTAGTTTCTTTCAATATATAAATAGCAAGAAAAAAGTCAAGGAAACAGTTGGTCCACTAAAGAGAGAAAGATGGCAAGGAAGTAACAAGCAGTAGAAAGAAAGCAGAGCTGCTTAACTCATTCTTTGCATCAGTCTTCATGCAAAAAGAAACTATAGCCCAAACTACCAAATCTTAACTGTAAAAGACAGACTAGAAATAAAAATTAAAATAAGCAAGAAAATGGTTAGAGAAATCTACCTGATTTTGATAATATAAATCACCAGAGGGCAGGACAAGAAACAATGCATGGAAATTAATCAAGGAGGGAAGAAACCTGGAATTAAGTAAAAACTTCCTAACAGTGAGGGCAATTAACCAGTGGAACAGCTTGCCACAAGAAGTTGTGGATACTCCAACACTGGAGGCTTTTAAGAAAAGACTGGACAGTCACTTGTCTGAAATTGTATAGGACAGAGGTGGGATTCAAATTTTTTAACAACCAGTTCTGTGGGCGTGGCTTAGTTGGTGGGCATGGCTGGCTGGGCGTGGCTTAGTTGGCGGGTCATGTGACTGGCTGGGCATGACCAACTCAACGTCACTCACATCGAGGCACGCATCTCCTCATCTGGCCTCTCATGACTGTGGGGAGGCTGCAACAGTCATAAATGTGAAAAATGGTCATAAGTCACTTTTTTCAGTGCCACTGTAACTTTGAATGGTCACTCCACACAAGCAAAGTACCAGCAAAGGAGGGGAAAAAACTCCAGAGAAGTTCCAGAGACACAAAGTCCAGTCCTGCCAAGAATATAATAAGGGTTAACAGAGAGGCAGTTTCTTTAAGCAACACCAGAATGTTTCCTTCCTGCCTTCCTTACAGGCTTAGGCCAGTAATTTCTTCTAATAATGAACTGCTTAGGAGTGAACTGGTAGAATCCCACCCCTGGTATAGGACTGTGATGGTGAACATATGGCACGCATGCCACAGGTGGAACACAGAGCCATTTGTGCCGGCAGGCAAGCTGCAGGCAAACTTACCTCACTGCTCATGTGTGCACATCACAGCTGATTTTGGGTGGGTTTGGGGCCTTTTTCAGCCTCCTAGAGGCTTGAGGAAGGCTTCTGCAGGCTTTGCAGGCCAAAAATTAGGCCTGTTTTGTCATTTCCTGTTTTTTTGAAAATACCAGAATGACAAAAGAGCCCTAGTTTTTGGCCAGCAAAGCCTGCAGAAGCCTTCCTCAAGCCTCTGGGAGGCCAGAAAAAGGCTTCAAACCGGCCGAAAATCAGCTGTG
>NW_020769377.1:3074234-3086056 GCF_900518735.1 Pseudonaja textilis
GAGGTGGGTAAAATGAGGACCCAGATTGTTGTGGGCAACAGGCTGACTCTGTAAACCACTTAGAGTGGGCTGTAAAGCTCTGTGAAGCAGTATATAAGTTTAAGTGCTATTTGTATTGCTATAATCAACGGGGAATCCAGATTCTCTTAACAACCAGGTTGCTAACTTAACAACTGCAGTGATTCCCCTAACAACTGTGGAAGAAAGGTCATAAAATGCGGCAAAATTCGCTTAACTATCTCAGCAACCTAAATTTTGGGTCCAGTTGCAGTCATAAATCCAGGACTTGCCTGAACGTATATCTCAAGATGTAGAAAGGTTTGGCAATAGCACCGGTGGGAGGGATGGTTGGTGAAAATGTTGAATTAGAGAGGAGGCAATATCTATATTTATGGCTGTCTGGAAATCCAGTTTTCTGCATGGAACAGAAGTTCCCCAAGAGAACTCTCGTCATAATGAGGGAAGATGAAAGAGGCCATGCAAGTTCAGGAAAAATACAGCAATACAGCAAGAGAGAGGTAGCAAAAGACAAGCGAAATGAATAACTTATGCTAGTGTGTGTGTGTGTGTGTGTGTGTGCAGGGCCAGCTTTAGGCTAAGCCCAGGGGTGTGCTGGCCTGGGGCACCAAAGCTCAAAGGTAAATGGAAAGGTTCCCCATACGTGCTAGTCGTTTCCAGCTCTCGGGGCGCTGCTCCTCTCCGTTACAAAGCCAAAGAAGAGCCAGCGCTGTCCGAAGACGTCTCCATGGTCATGCGGCCAACATGACTCAACACCGAAGGCCCATGGAAGGCTGATTACCTTCCCACCAAAGGGGTCCCTATTTTTCTACTTGCATTTTTTTACTGCTTTTGAACTGCTAGGTTGGCAGAAGCTGGGACAAGGAACGGGATCTCCCTCTGTGACGTGGCGCTAGGGATTCGAATTGTTGACCTTTCTGATCAACAAGCTCAGCGTCTTAGCCACTGAGCCACCGAGCCACCAAAGCATATAGGGTACCAATGCTGCCCCTCCAATGGAATCATTTTTAAAATATGAATTTTCATATTGGCAGGAGGTGGCACTGACAGTCAATATAGGCTAGGGGTACCATATACTATACCCTTGAGTGGACATTATGTTTGTATATGTCAGTGGTGGGATTGGTGGGAGTGGCAGGGGAAGGACTATAAAATCTCCATTCCCACGCCACTCCAGGGGGAAGGTTACTGCAAAATCCCCATTCCCTCCCCCCCCCCACAACTAGCCCGCTTTCCAGCTCCGTTCTCCTGTGCAGGGCAACCAAAGAAGACCCAGCTGATCAGCTGTGAGCGTGGCTTGATGGGCGTGGCATTCTGTGGGCATGGCTTGGTGGCTTGGTGGGAGTGGCTTGGTTTAGTGGGCGTGGCCTTGTGGGCATGGCAGAGGAAGGTTACTGCAAAATCCCCATTCCCTTCCCCCCCCCACTAGCCCGCTTTCCAGCTCTGTTCTCTTGTGCAGGGCAACCAAAGAAGACCCAGCTGATCAGCTGGGACTCAATGGGAGGCAGAGGAGAGATGGGGTTGGCGGGGCCAGTCAGAGGTGGGATTGGCCGGTTCTCCGAATGACTCAAAATTTCCACTACCGGTTCTCCAGAACTGATCAGAACCTGCTGAATGCCACATGTGTGTGAGAGAGTGACAGAGGTGTGGGTGGATGGATGGATGGATGGATAGGAGGCTGGAAATGAATAGACCAGGGCCCTCCAAACTTGACAATTTTAAGACTTGTGGGTTGATTTCAACTCCCAGACCAGCCCATAACTGGCTGTACAAATCTTAAAGTTGCTAAGTGTGGAGACCTCCAGGATTGTTAAACTCTGTGGCTATTCTTATGGTTGGGTACAATTAGGACTTTGCAAGGTTATGGAATGTACTTCCATCTTCCAAGCAAAATGCACCTGCACAGATGTAAGTTTACCAGCCATGATTCCTTCTCTGGATACTCCATTCCACCTTTTCTCCTCTTTCATTGCTCTTTCTCAGATTGTACAACATTCCTTGGATATGAGCATATCCAGTCCTTAGCAAGGGTTTTTGGCAGGGGTGGGATACAACAGGGTTAACTACCGGTTCGGGATTTACGAGCTTCCCTGCAGGCTGTGAGCCGCGCACCTGTAAATCGTCATCAGCACGCTGCGAGCCGAGAAGCAGCCTTTGAAACAGCCCTCTTTTCTTGGTTTTTTAACTGAAGCTGTGCCTCATTCGGCAGCTAAAGTTGAAAAAATCAGGAAATAAAGATCAGATAAGAGCCCAGGTGGGCAGGTGGGCAAAAATCTCAGCAGACATAGAATCGGTTCTATGTCTGCTACTCTTCAGAGCTACCGGTTCTACAGAGGTGGACAGAACTGGTAAAAACCCACCCCTGGTTTTTGGGATGGGGTGGGTGGGATGGGATGGGGGGCGGGTTGTTTGTTTTTCAAGCTGCACTTCTGCAGACTTAGAATTTTTCCAGAGCCTCTGGCTCTTTTTCAGGGGCTCCAGTTCAATTCCATTATATTATCAACTCTCAGTTGAATTTGAAGCCGAAGGAATACAAGTAGTCAGGTATCTTGGTGAAGTTATACAACTGCATAAAACTTTTAATTGTATTTAGCAATAGCAATAAGACTTATATACCGCTTTACAGTGCTTTACAGCCCTCTCTAAGCGGTTTACAGAATCAGCCCCCAACAATCTGAAGCCTCATTTTACTGACCTCGGAAGGACGGAAGGCTGAGTCAACCTTGAGACAGTGAGAATCAAACTCATGGCAGTGGGCAGAGTTAGCCTGCAATGCTGCATTCTAACCACTGTGCATCATGAATGGATGGAAGAAAGGAAGAAAGGAAGGAGGGAGGAAGGGAAGGGAAGGGCAATATTAATAGACTTATATACCACTTCACGTTGCTTTTACAGCCCCCTCTAAGCAGTTTACAGAGTCATCCTCTTGCCCCACAACAATCTGGGTCCTCATTTGACCCACCTCGGAAGGATGGAAGGCTGAATCAACCTTGAAACTGGTGGGATTCGAACTGCCAAATTGCAGGCAGCTGGCAGTCAGCAGAAGTAGCCTGTAGTACTGTACTCTGACCACTACACCCTAGAGGCTCCATTTATTTATCTATTTATTTATTGATATACTCTTTTATTGTCCACTTATTTTTTTTCCCCTTCTCCAATACAAGTAATATTCAACTTACGGCCATAATTGAGCCCAACGTTTCTGTTGCTAAGTAAGACATTTGTTAAATGAGTTTTGTCCCAGGTTCTGACTTTTCTTGCCATAGTTGTTAAGTGAACCAATGCAGTTCTTAAGTTAGTAACACAGTTGTTGGGGGAATCTGGCTTCCCCACTGACTTTGCTTGGCAGAAGGACGCAAAAGGGAATCACATGATCCAAAAACACTGGAACCGTCATAAATATGAGTCCGTTGCCAAGCCTCTGAATTTTGACCACGTGAGCACAGAGATGCTATAATAGTCATAAGTGTGAAAAAAATGGTCCTACGTCACTTTTTTCAGCGCTAACGGTCACTAAATGAACTGTACATGTACATCAGCTCGGTCTTGGGCATTTACAAGATTTTTTAAAAAGAGAAATTAAACTTGGTTGTAAGCTTGCAACCACTCCTCCCCAAATCTCTTGCACTTTCTTCCACTGAAGCTGTCCTCTTGCTTATTTCTTGCCCCCAGTTTTTCCATTTGCCCGAAAAGATATTGAAGACACCCCCCCCTCCACTTCTCCTAGAAGAGTGAAATATTTTGAGAAATATTAAAAAGGCAGAATATTATATTCCACTGAAGGAGGAATGGAGAAACATGCTCTTGGAGGTAGCCCCAGAGGTGGTATTCAGCCAGTTCTGGTAGTGGAAATTTGGAGTAGTTGGGAGAACCGGCCAATACCACCTCTGACTGTCCTTGCCCCATCTATTCTCTGCCTCCTGAGTCCCAGCTGACCCTGGCTGGGTCTTCTTTGGTTGCCCTGCACAGGAGAATGGAGCTGGAAAGCAGGTTAGTGGGGTTAGTGGGGTGAGGAGGGAATGGGATTCCCTTGCCATGCCCACCAAGCCGCACCCACCAAGCCACACCATGCCCACCAAGCCACATCCACAGAACCGGTAGTAAATTTTTTTGAATACCACTGGATAGCCCCAACCTTTCTTTAATAGCCTCCAGCAGATATTTTTGCCCATTAAGAAAGTCTGGGCCATCCTATCTACAAAACAAAAGACTTTCAGCTCCAGGATGATAGGAATAAGTCTTGACCCTCCAGGACATTGGCTCTGTAGGTTGTCTGAGCTCTCAGGTTTGGTTGATTAACCCATCCAGCAGCAGAGCTCACTGCATTGCACAATCTCCTAAGGTCATTGCATCAGAGTCCAAACTTCAACCAAACCTGAGAGCTCAGACAACCTACAGAGCCAATTATGACCACTGCAACAGCCAATAGAAGACATGTTCTTGCACAGGAACAGGAAGCTCAAGGGCAAGGCCCAAGAGAAGGTATAAAAAACCCTCCCTCTCAACTCCATGTGGTCAGATGCACCAGAACCATGGGCTTGGTGGTTCTGTTGATCATTAAACCATCTTTCCAATCAGCCTCCACGTTTCCAGTGTCTTTCTCCCAGCTTGGAACGGAACCAGAGGGATATTTCTCCCAGCAATTTAAATCCAGGGTTCATGCTGCCTGCGGTGGCTGATGGGTGGGTGGGAGACAAGTGGTCCTATAGAACTTGGAGTTGTTGCCAAGTCAACTTCATAACATGTGTGGCTCATCCCAACCTCTCTGATGTTAGAAGATCCTTCTGCCACGGGTTACTTTCCTGCCTGCAGCCACGAAAGTACTACATAAATATATGGGTGTTGAGAGTTTGAAGTGGGTAAAGGCAGCCAGAGGGATAATGGTTTGCTGTATAATTGCAGGGGGTGGGGGGAAATCTACACTCCAAACTAGCAAAGGTGTAAAGTAAACTTTAGCAGGCTGAGCCAACTTAGAGATCCTGAGAAAACAATGAATTTGTTCTGTCATTAATCATCACAACAACCCATTCCAGACAAAATCTATCATGGGAGTCAACAGCCCGTAATAATCACTTAATTGCCTGTAGCTGGAGATGAGTCAGAAGCTTTGAGAACAACAACCCCAAAAGCTCCTTCAGAAAAGAGACCTTTCCAGCCTTAGGTAGGAGCCATCAGGCTGGACTTTCTAGACTGAAGAGCCAGTGATGGGATTGAAACTTTTTTACTACTGGTTCTGTGGTTGTGGCTGGTGGGCGTGGCAGAGGAAGGATATACTGCAAAATCCCCCTTCCCTCCCCACCCCACTGACCTGATTTCCAGCTCCCTTCTCCAGTGCAGGACAGCAAAAGAAGACCCAGCTGATCAGCTGGGACTCCATGGGAGGCAGAGAAGAGAGATGGGGTTGGCGGGGCCAGTCAGAGGCGGGATTGGCTGGTTCTCTGAACTACTCAAAATTTCTGCTCCCAGTTCTCCAGAACTGGTCAGAACCTGCTGAATTACCACCTCTGCTGAAGACCATGCTGATGATGATCTTCACAGTTTGTGGTGAGCGCAAACCTCCACGCCCATGGCCATGCAGAAATAACTGGGGCGTGGGTCTGTGAACCCATGTGCCATCCTCCACTTCAGCAGGAATGGCCAGTGGTGGAGCACCAACCCACCCTTTTCACTTCCTTCAGCCTGGTGAATGTCAGTTTCCCAGAGGTGGTTGAGAGACAGACATGCCCAAGGCGGCCACTCATGCTTCTAATTCCGCCTTGTTGCTCCAAAACAAGTTTAACAAGGACCAAGTCCTGCTTATCTCTACAGCAACCCATAAAATCCAGGGTTAAAGTAAAGCATTCCTCAACAAGCATGCCCTGTGACCTAAAGATCGCATCTCATCGTGGTGGACAGCTAGAAGACAGCAATAAATAAATAAATAAACAAATCCTCTGCAATATGGATCCTGAAAACCAGCATATATCATTTGGTGAGGCTGGATTTCAAAGGAAATAGAAAATCGGTTTAAAATATGTAAAATGATTTAAAAAAAAAACTCAAGAGTTTGCCAAACCTTAAGAAATGTCATAATTCTTGTAGGGAAAAAAAAATCTAGAGATGGAAATTTTGCAGCAGGGATTCTCTGAATTAAAATTATGGGATTTTGCAAATTCAAAAGAGGTAGAGTATTTTATTAAACAGCTGAAGTAGAGACAACACCTCCATAATTGTGTAAAATCACACAGTGGCACTTGCTACTGAAAAGATGGCCAAGCTCTGCTTTTCACTAGGAAGGAGGGTTCAAAGTCTTCAGAGGATGATGACCCAAAGAAACTAAGGACCTATCACCAGACACTGGTGGACAATACTGCAAAATATCTTCTGAATCAAGAATATTCTTGTGTAAGTAGCAACCTGCCTTTTTACAGAGCGAAGGCACCATGTGTGTCAGTGTTCCAGCAAACCTCCATTTCATTCAGTAACTCCAAGACAAACATATCTCAAAAGTACCTTTATTAGAACAGCACCTGGCACATCAGTGGAAACCCAAATCTAAAAGGTTTTTTTTGGCTTCCCACAATTTCTCAAACTACAAATGCATCCCCACTTGGTCGTCATCACATCACATGGCCCAATTGTGATCCATCTAAAAGTAAGATCCTTATTTCATCCTGCACCATACTAAATTACCTTGGACTAACAAAAGAATTTTATTTTGTCTACTTAGAGCTACTTAATTGAAACCACCCCCATTCCACTCTCCCAGGCTATGTGGCAGTGTGGAATATGGCTTCCAAAGCTGACAGGGTGATTGCCATGTCTAGTGGAAATTCCTTCTCTTCTCTGTTAGAAACATCTTCCTCTCTGAATCTCCTAATCTCAGGAAGGCCACAATGACAACGAAGAGACCATCTTAGGCAAGTTGCATGGACCTGCCTTTCATAGGCTCTGCTAAATAAGTTCTGGTCTTTATTGCCAATGGAGCTCAAGAGACAGTTGAAGAGGGGTAGATGTTGGTCCCTGTTATTGAACAGAGAAGATAATGTTGCAGGATCCAATCTGGGTTGGTCACTGGGACCAGAGGTTTTGACTTCTGAGCTTTCGGACTTGTGTTGGAGCCCATCTTCAGGGAACTTCTCCCTAGAGAGGATCATGAATTGGGATTCAGGGTCTTACAGATTTTACAGATTAACAGAGTTGGAAGATACTTGTAGGTCATCTAGTCCAACCCACCACCCAACCAGGAGACCCTATATACCATTTCTGACAGATGGCAGTCCAGTCTCTTCTTGAAAGCCTCCAGTGATGAAGCTCCCACAACTTCCGAAGGCAACTTCTGTTCCATGGGTTGATTGTGTTCATTGTCAGAAAATTCCTCCTTATTTCCAGGTTGAATCTCTCCTGGTTCAGTTTCCATCCATTATTCCTTGTCTGGCCTTCGGGTGCTTTGGAAAATAGCTTGACCCCACCCCCCTCCTCTTTGTGGCAGCCCCTCAAGTATGGGAAGACTGCTTTCATGTCTCCCCTGGTCCTTCTCTTTCCTAGACTAGCCAGGCCCAATTCCTGCAAGCATTCTTCATATGTTTTAGCCTCCAGTCCCCTAATCATCTTAGTTGCTCTTCTCTGCATTTTTTCTAGAGTCTCAACATCTTTTTATAGTCTGGTGACCAAAACTGGATGGAAATGATCTCCAAGCTCCTGCCCATGGAAGGAGATCTTACACCATTCTGGACTTTCTTTGGGCTTCATGGGATGGATGCACATGAGCATAGAAAGAATAACAGAATAACAGAACAGAATAATAAAGTTGGAAGGGACCTTGGAAGTCTTTCAGTCCAACCCTCCCTGCCCCAATCAGGAGACCCTGTCCCTAGACTATTTCAGACAAATGGTTGTCCAACCTCTTCTTAAAAACTTCCATCCACAACTTCTGCAGGCAAACTAATTAATTGTTCTCACGGTCAGGAAATTTGTCCCTAGTTCCAGGTTGCTTCTCCTTGATTAGTTTCCATCCATTGATTCTTGTCCTGCTTTCTGGTGCTTTGGAAAATAGGTCGACCCACCCTCTTCTCTGGGGCAGCCCCTGAGATATTGGAAGGCTGCTATGATGTCACCCCAGTCCTTCTTTTCATCAAACTAGTGTAGAAAGTTAGCACCCATCCCTCTCCTAGAAGAATGAAATATTCCAGGAAATATTAAAAAGGCAGAATATTATATTTTCCTGTTTGAGGAAAGGAGAAGCATGTTTTCAAGACAAAGCAGCTTCCTGCAGCTCCCTGCCCCCCCCTTCACCTCCAGGTTGATGGGATGAAGACGTGGCCCTCAGGACATGATGGGATTACCCATCTCACCACCAGGGGATGAAACCAGGGGATGAAACCACTTAGAGAGGGCTGTAAAGCACTATAAAGTGGTATATAAGTGCTATTTCTATTGCTATCTCTTCCCTTTTCGCACAGGAGCTCCAAGGCAGGTGGTCCTGTCCACCATTAAACCTTCTTTCCAAGCAACTTCCATGAATCCAGTGTCTTTTTCCCCACTTGGGATTGACCCAGAAGGATATTTCTTCCAACACTAGACATACCCAGTTCCAGCAATCGTTCTTCACATGTTTTAGTTTCCAGCCTTCTAACCATCCTAGTTTGCTCTTCTCTGCACTCTTTCCAGACTCTCTACATCTTTTTTTATATCGTGGCAACCAAAACTGGATTCAGTATTCCAAGTGTGGCCTCACCAAGGCCTTATAAAGTGGTATTAACCCTTCACGTGATCTTGATTCTATCCCTCTGTTGATACGGCCTAGATTGGCTGCACTTTCTGGAGAGGTCTGTGGGGAAACAGAGACTCATTCATGATTCTGGCACTTGCCAGAATTGAAGCCTCAGACATGGCGATACCTCCCTTGAGTCCTAAAGCTTGGTTTCCCAGATGTGCAGAAGAGCAGCCTGGGAAATGGTCCACTCCCTTTCCCACAGTAAACAAAGCAAGAGCAACCACATCACACCTGGGCAAGGCAAAACCACAGTAACTGATGAGATCCAAGAATCTACCAATCTACTGGCCAGCTCATGGAGAGTAATATCTGGAATTTCATTGCTAGGACGGGAGTTGACATGATACAAGTTTTCCTCCAGCTCCTTTATATATATATACAGTTGTTTTTGATACAAGATGGGCTGCAAATAAATTTAATATATAAATAAATAGCACATACCCAGGGAAATAATGCCCATTGTTTCTTTATGATGGCTGGAGGACCAAGGGGCCCTAGCAAGACTTTTCTTTGGAAAGGATATCAAAACAAGGGAGGCTTTTTCTTCTCTTATGCTTTACCATTCTCTCCAGTGGTGGGATTCAAATTTTTTTACTAATGGTTTTGTGGGTGTGGCTTGGTGGGCGTGGCTTGGTGGGCGGCGTGGAGGGGAAGGTTACTGACAAATCCCCCTTTCCTCCCCACCCCGCTAACCTGCTTTCCAGCTCCATTCTCCTGTGCAAGGCAACCAAAGGAGACCCAGCTGATCAGCTGGGACTCAATGGGAGGCAGAGAAGGGATGGGGTTGGCGGGGCCAGTCAGAGGTGGGATTGGCCGGTTCTCCCAACTACTCAAAATTCCTGCTACTGGTTCTTCAGAACCGGTCAGAACCTGCTGAATCCCACCTCTGATTCTCTCCCTTAGGAACACCTTGGCTTTAACTGCATGTTGTAAATAAATAAAACAAGTCCATCTTTCCTTTTAGGAAACTTTGGTGCAGTGGTTAAGACATAGGATGAAAACTGGGAGATTGGGCACAAAGCCAGCTAGATCATCCTGGGCCAGTCACTATCTCTCAGCCCTAGGAAGCAGGCAATGGCAAACCACTTCTGAATTCTGGAAATTCTGGAAGCACATAGATTTTAAAGGTGCCAAGGCTGAGTAACAGAACTATAAACTATGGATTGCAAGCTACTTAGGACTGGGTCAGTATATTGCACTAAGCCCAAGCCAAGCCAACCATAAACTGGCAAAGCATAATGTGTGAATCAAATCACTTTCTTTGTGGTCCAGATTCTGGCTGACAATACTGTAACCTTGAACTAGAGTGGTATGAGCAAAGGACAATCTCCGGTCTGAAAGTGTCCTCTATCCCAGAATTTCATTCTGGGGAATACCAGCTTTCCTGTTGCGACCTGGAGATGTGAAGACAAGAAATTACCTTGTCCTTCAACACCTCTTTGTAAAAAGCAGGTTTTCAGCACCAGCTACAGCCAAGAACCAATTCTGAAATAAGTTGAATGTTCTGACGCCTGTTAGATTTTCTTGAACAAATCTCACTCCAGAAGTTGATGAAATATGTCAGCGTATGAGAACACCTCCTTCCCATTAAGTTTTGGAATTAGCGTCACACCTTTTCACATCTTTTTGTTTCACCGTTCTTACTGTTTTTTTTTTTTTAAGAAATAATTCCTTTGAAATTATTTCTAGACAGACTATTTTTAAAATGTTTTGTGGTCTTCAAACCTTTAGGAAATCTCACACAATCCAGTCAAAGCCAGAACCCAAAATAGACAGGAGAAGCTTTTGAAACGTCCTCTTGGCAGCCAGCATCCAAACAGGCCTTCATCTTCTTTGCTATGGGGGAAAATACCAAATTTTGTATTTCATCGATGGTCATTATTTCCCTGTTTGGAGGAACAGAGAATCTGGAAGTGAGCAGCCATGGTTTTTTTTCAAGCCGTTCTGTGTCCTCTTTTGTCCTCTGGTGCAAAGGTGCACGTTTCACCTACTAAAGCGTGACTAATAGCCGGCTTAATCCCTTAGGTGAAAGGCAGGCATCCATCCCCCACCTCCCATATTTCACAGCCCTGAATTCACACAGGCTAATTATGTGCTTTGAGAGCGGCAAGTCCTCCTGCATGACGGTACCACACAACTCCAATTGTGACCTTAAGAAGGATCTGTCCCTAATCCAAGTTCCCACTGGAAATCTCATCCTCAGGCAGAGGAGGAGGAGGAGGAGGCAAGAGAAGCGTCTCTCCTCCATTCAGAGAGCAGAAGGATTGTGTTTCAGTTACAATGATCCTGTTGTCCAAATCAATCCACCCTGACACTCCCAGAAGGAGAACCTAGGAAGAAAAGCAGGAGCAACCTTCCCAGCTCAATCCGAAATCTCTTCCTGCCCTAGATCAGGGTCTCCAACTTGGTCCACTTTAAGACTTGTGGACTTCAACTCCCAGAATTCCAGCAAAGCTGGCTGAGAAATTCTGGGAGTTGAAGTCCACAAGTTTTAAAGTTGACAAGGATGGAGACCCCCTGCCCTAGAGTACAGATAAGTCCTTGACTTACAACAGTTCTCTTAGTGACCGTTCAAAGTTACAAAGCACTGAAAAAAGCGACATGACCATTTCCCACAGTTTCACATTTATGATAGTGGCAGCATCCCCATAGTCAGGGGTGGGATTCTACCAGTTCGCACCTATTCACTAGAACTGGTTGTTAACATTCTAAACAGTTTGGAGAACCGGTTGTTAGAAGAAATTACTGGCCTAATCCTGTAAGGAGGGCAGGAAGGAAACATTCTGGTGTTGCTTACAGACACTGCCTCTCCGTTAACCCTTATTACATTCTTGGCAGGACTGGACTTCTAGTCTCTGGAACTTCTCTGGAGTTATTTTCCCCTGGAGAAAAGGAGCATCTTTGGGACTGAAACTCATGTACTGTAGATACAATAAGAAGCGTCAGTTGGGTCTAGGAAGGGTCATCAATCTGAAACATTAAAGGTTGTAGGAGTAGGGTGGTTCCTTCCTTCCTTCCTTCCTTCCTTCCTTCCTTCCTTCCTTCCTTC
>NW_020769377.1:3101121-3127700 GCF_900518735.1 Pseudonaja textilis
ATAGAATAGAATAGAATAGAATAGAATAGAATAGAATAGAATAGAATTCTTTATTGGCCAAGTGCGATTGAACACACAAGGAAATTGTCTTTGGTGCACAAGCTCTCATGTCCACAACGAAAAAATAAAATACATTAAACAAGAATCATAAGATATAACACTTAGTGATAATCATAAGTTACTAATAAGCAATCAAATCATCCTAGGAAACAAAACAATATAAACTGTCAAGATACAAGCAACACGCTTATAGTCATAAGGGGCAAGAGATAGATAATCGGAAGGATGAGAAGAAGAATAGTAATACAATCTTACTACGTAGTTTGACAGTGTTGTGGGAATTCGTTGTTTAGCAGAGTGATGGAACTTGTTCCACTACCAGGGGAAGGCCATTCCCGTGATCGGCAGAGGCAAGTTCTTTGTCAGTTTTAGAGCTTTTAAAGGCCACCTACCTCTAGTGGTAGTTAACGGCAATCTACCCACCGATTGGTTTCCCCACCTCGGCCTAGGGTTAACAGGAGTCCATGCTGTCTCAACCTCAGACACTGATTCCTTATTCGCTGACTACGCAGATGTGTTCAGCGAGGAGCTGGGGTGTTATAATGGAACCCCCATCTCGTTCACCGTTGACCCCCAGGCAGTCCCAATCAGATTAAAACCACGTAGAGTTCCATTTGCTATTCGACCAAAACTAGACGCTGAATTGGATAAACTACTAAAACAAGGGGTCATTGAGCCAACAGATTTCGCCAAGTGGGAGACGCCCATTGTCACACCCCTCAAAAAAGATGGTAGCCTGAGAATTTGCTCGGACTACAAGACAACAATCAATAAATATTTACAAGTTAGCGCCTACCCTGTGCCCGTCATTCAGCACTTATTGCACACATTCGAACCGGGCAGTATTTTTGCTAAATTGGACATGTCTCAAGCATATCAACAGTTCCCTGTTGATAACCAAACAGCGGAACTTCAGACCATCGTCACTCACAGGGGTGCCTTCCGATGCAAGCGTCTCCAATTTGGCGTAAGTGTTGCCCCGGGTATTTTTCAGTCCCTCATGGAGCGGATTTTACAGGGCCTCCCTGGTGTAGTACCCTACTTCGACGACATCTTGGTCTCGGCCAGGGACAGACCCCAACTCTTCCAGAGAGTGCGAGCAGTGTTAGAGAGGTTCAGACAGCATGGCCTCAAGTTAAAAAAAGAAAAATGCGCCATTGCCACTAGACAGGTGGACTTTCTGGGTTATAAAATTGACGCCTCTGGCATTCACCCCCTGGAGTCCAAGGTTAGGGCGATCCACGAAGCTCCCACACCGACCTCCAAAACGGAGCTACAAGCTTTCTTGGGGCTCCTAAACTTTTATGCATCCTTCTTGCCCCATAAAGCCTCAGTAGCCGAACCCCTACACAGACTACTAGACAAAAAGTCACCGTGGCACTGGGGGCACAAAGAAGACCAGGCGTTTAACGCCGTCAAATCACTACTTACGTCAGAGGCAGTGCTCATCCAATTCGACCCCAACCTTCCTTTAGTACTGGCAGCAGACGCATCCCCTTTTGGAATTGGGGCGGTCCTTAGTCACAGACTCCCCAATGGCGCCGAGGCCCCCATCGCCTTTTTCTCCAGGACGCTCTCGGCCACGGAGCGAAATTACAGCCAAATAGACAAGGAAGCCCTAGCAGCTGTTGCAGCCGTGAAAAAGTTTCACGAATTCCTTTTTGGCCACTTCTTCGAACTGGTCACCGACCATAAGCCCCTCCTGGGCCTACTGGCCGGTGACAAACAGACACCTCAAGTCCTCTCCCCTAGGATGACAAGGTGGACACTTTTCCTAGCGGCCTACTCATACAAACTTATCCACCGCCCGGGCAAAACTCTATCCCACGCTGACGCTCTCAGTCGCTGCCCCTTACCCGCTCCGGCTGAAGACCCAGCTCCTGTCAATGCCATTTTCGAAATCACCCAGTTGGACCTGCCCATCACCGCCCTTGACATCGCCGCCAAAACCAAGGCAGACCAAACGCTCGCCCAGGTGCTCGACTGGGTGAGGAGGGGGTGGCCGGGAGGCAACGTTGATAACAAATTCGCACCCTTTAAGACTCGCATGCAGGAGCTGTCCAGTTTGCAGGGTTGTCTCCTGTGGGGCACTCGAGTGGTCATTCCGACCTCGCTGCGTACCCGAGTCCTGGAGGCGTTGCACGAGGGACACCCCGGCATTGTGAGAATGA
Source organism: Pseudonaja textilis (assembly GCF_900518735.1). Next base: position 3,103,353 of record NW_020769377.1, read on the forward strand.
AGGCATTAGCACGCAGCTACGTGTGGTGGCCGGGTCTAGACGAGGACATTGTCAATTGGGTAAGTTCCTGCAGCATTTGCCAGGAATCCCGTCCTGCTCCCCCCATCGCCACCCCTACCAGATGGGAGAGCGCCAGCGCCCCTTGGTCTAGAATCCATATCGATCTGGCCGGCCCCGTGCATGGAAAGATGTTCCTAGTGGTCGTGGACGCTTATTCCAAATGGATAGACGTGGCACAGCTATCCACGACCACCACACTAGCAATCACCAACGTGTTAACGCGCCTGTTCGTTACCCATGGACTACCCGACTCCTTGGTCTCCGATAATGGCCCACAGTTCGCATCAGTAGAATTCAGCCGTTTTGCAGCCAACCTAGGCATTCGCCACATTTTCACAGCCCCATTTCACCCTGCGAGTAATGGGTTGGCTGAAAGGGCCGTCAGGACCACCAAAGAGGCTCTCGCTAGGTTTGGCAGAGATGACTGGCGCCACAAACTCTCACGGTTCCTGATGAGCCAGCACTCAACCCCCTGTGCAGTCACCAATAAGTCCCCAGCGGAACTTCTGATGGGCCGGCGCCTGAGGACTGTATTAGATAGACTGCACCCACAATACTGCCCTGACTCTCCCCTCGCTTCCACTTCGGGGGTTAGACATTTTATGTTACAGGAGCCGATATTCGCAAGGAATTTCGCTGGGGACCCACTTTGGATTCCGGGCGAGGTCATCGCCGTCACCGGGCCGAGATCGTATAGAGTCAGGCTGGAGGATGGTCGCATCTGGAGGAGACACATAGACCAACTCAGAAGGCGCCTCAGCAACCTCGCAAACAAGAATCCAGAGTCTCCAGTCGAAGGGGAACCGTCTCATCCGCCACCCAGCCACACCGCACCCAGCGACCAGTCTGCGCCAGCGGTCGTTCCGGTCAGCCCAAACTCGGACAACAGCGCCCAGAGAGTTGACCAACCTGATCCAACCCACGAGAGCTCGACCCCAGTAACCAACCCGGTGGTTTCCGAGGATGCCCAGTCCAGAGAGAGTGTTGGCGACACTATGCCGGCTCAACCGTCACAGACTGATACCGAACAGACAGACAATGTTCCCAAGTTGCGCCGCTCCGGGCGCCAACACAAACCCCCCGTCTACCTCAAGGACTATGCGTGTTCGCATCTGGGGGGAAGGGGTGTTATGTCCTGAGGACTCAAGGAGTTCTCACTCAGGTCCACTCACTTTGTGTGGGCGATATTCCCCCATTCCCATTGGTTGGTTCTCCCCAGCAGCCAGCTATAAAAGCAGGCTGCGGGGTCCAACTGGTTGCTGATTGCTGCGAGCCAGTTCCAGGCTTGGCAAGCACGGTCAGCCCTTTATTTGTAAAATAAAGTACTGTTGCACTCATGCTCTGGTTCAGCCTCTCATTGCTCAAACTTAACAGATGGGGTCTTACCTTCATTGCTTCATTCTTCCTCTTGCAAACGAATGTTCAGCTGAAACTCTGCAGGTGAGTCACAAACACCTCAGGTGCACCATCAACAAGATGAGAGTGTTGGCCTTTGCCAGTCAATACGATGATCCTCGATCATGAATGGTAATTGTTTGTATTAATTAGAAACTCCTTGAGGGCACATTATGTCATTGCAGAAATGGGTTGAGAGCATTTGGGAGAGAGGCTCTGGTTTTTCCTGTTTCTTTCTTTTCTTGGTTGAAAAGCTCCAGCGTTCGCAGACACCAGCATTTGCTCAACTCGGGGTTGAGGCAAACAAAGCTGGCGCTCTTATTTATCCAGTCATTGTTCCATTCCATTCTCTTAAGGATGTTGAAACCAAATGCAGACGCTTACACCTAATTTATGATAACGCATTCTTTAATGCTAGCACCGGTGGAAATCTCTTATATAGGACTTTTGAGAGTCTATGCAAGAGACGACAGGCAGACAGACTGACAGGCAGGTATAATACACCAGAGAGAGAGCCGTGGACGAAAGAGAATAGGCTAAGGTTAGAAGGAATAGAATAGAATAGAAGTTGGAAGGTACCTTGGAGGTCTTCAAGTCCAGAGCAACCTATACTATTTCAGATAAGTGACTGTCTAACTCCTGGGCTGTCAAACTCCTGGCCGGTGGGCCGGATGTGTCATGCACTGGCCATGCCAATGTCCGGTTTAGTGAAGGGGAAAAAGGTTCCCAATATGTCGTGTGAGTTTGACACCCCTGGTCTAGACTCTTCTTAAAAACCTTCAGTGATGGAGCACCCATAATTTCTGGAGGCAAGCTCTGGTTAGTTGTCCCCACTATTAGTAAGTTTCTCCTTAATTCCAGGTTGCTCCTCTCCTTGATTAGTTTCCACCCGTTGTTTCTTGTCCTGCCTTCTGGGGCTCGGGTTAGGTTTGGAGAATAATCTGATTATCTCTTCTTTGCGGCAGCTCCTCAAATACTGGAAGACTGCTATCATGTCACCCCTGGTCCTTCTTTTCTCTAGACTAGCCAAGTCCAAATTCTGCAGCTGTTCATATGTTTTTGTCTCCAGGCCTTTGATCATCTTAATTGCTCTTCTCTGAACTTTTTCCAAAGTAATTTGCAAAATAAAGTGGTCTCCCTCCGGAATATCTTGTTTTTTTCTTATGTGCTCAATTTTCCTCTTGGAATGGGTCATCTAAGGCAGTGGTCCCTAACCCTCCTACTGGGCCTTGAGCTGTTTGGAACTGGGCCAGGGAAGTGGTGGGTGAATGCATGCACGTATCCTGACTGGCATGAGCAGTGGCTGAGCATATGCGCATATGATCTATTTGCGCAAGCGGTAGGCATGCGTGCCTACTGCTTATGCAATTGGAGCTGCGCATGTGCTTGTGGTGCCCACCGCTGGCCTGCAAAATTGGAAAAGTTGGGGAACTCTGATGTAGGGGTTCTAGAAATGGTCTGTGCATTTCAGAAAATGTACAATTGGTCCTTGTTTAGCTATCACAACTGGCAGTGGCAATTTGGTTGTTAAATGAAGCAGTCACAAGGTGATACCATGGCAGTATTTATCAGCTTATTTCAGTTTTCCTTTGCTTTAAAGATCTGCGAAGGACATAAATGTGAGAATTGTCCAAAAATACAGTTACTTTTTTATCAAGGTCATAACTGTCCACTAAACAAGGCAGTCGTTAAACAAGGACTATCCTTAGCATGCAGAATAGAAAGTGTAATCTTTATTATTCTGAACATTGGGCAGCTACAGTGCATGTCACCTCTGATGAAACTTTTATTTTATTTTCTAACAAATTTTGCTCAGTTTTTCACATTAAAAACAAAAATCTCTTTTTAGTGGACAACATATTTCCGGGTCATCACCTTTACATACAAATATGACAGCAATTATACATTCATATATGCATACTTAATTCTATTATTACCTTTTCCATTCCAAATTTTCAGTAAGGAGAGAAACAAGCACATTAATTCTAGCCTCTTTCGTTAATCTCAATTGAAACATCTTTTTGTTTCATTTCAATTATTTCAAATTATTTTATTTTATTAAAGCACTATGGCACAGTTATAATATACTGCAATTTTCCAAAAACAAAATTGGAATAAGGTTCCTTACGGAGTCATCCATACAAGCCGATTTTTCCTTCGTCCTTCATGTATTGTATCAAGAAGAAAATTATACAAAAGAAAAAAAAAGGAACACCAGAGGCCCAAGGACTTATAAGTACTAATGTATGGGATGGGTGGCAATTTAGAAATATTTTGCATCCTCTAAATAGCACTACAATATATCTATTCCCTCACTTTAGAATAAAGGTAAAGGCAAAAGTTCCCCTCACACATACATGCTGGTCGTTTCCGGTTCTCGGGGGCGGTGCTCACCTCCATTACAAAGCCGAAGAGCCAGCTGTCCGAAGACGTCTCCGTGGTCACGTGGTCGGCAGGACTAAACGCCTTTGAAGGCGCACAGAACGTTGTTACCTTCCCACCAGAGTGGTCCCTATTTTTCTAGTTGCATTTTTTACCTGCTTTCGAACTGCTAGGTTGGCAGAAGCTGGGACAAGCAACGGGAGCTCACTCCATGATGCGGCGCTAGGGATTTGAACCGCCGAACTGCCGGCCTTTCCGATCGGCAAGCTGAGCATCTTAGCCACTGAGCCACCGTGTCCCTCACTTTAGAATACCTACTAAGGTGCCTTAATCCAGGTAACCCCCCCCGCCTGAGCTCTCAAACCACTTGAAAAACACCTTCTCTGTTTGCTGCGGAAACGCCATTCACGGATGCTGAGCGAGCACTTATTTCTGGGAATCCCTGACCTGCAGGGAGATTCCTTAGTCATCAGCCTGAAGGGCTCAGCCATCCTCACAATCACAGTGACACTCATCAGTCCCACCTACAGATGATGGTTCATCCAAGCAGGCAACGTGCCAGGTGCCGTTGCCACCCAGAATCTGCCTGCTGCAGATATCAGCAGGGCAAGTCACCAGCTGTTTGCAGCACCTGGCAAACCTTCCTCTAAGAAACCCCATTAGGTCAAGGAGGAGAAGGGGCTCCGTTTAAACAGGACGGAAGATCAGATAAAGTCCAACGGTTCCTTTTTAGGTGGAGGACAACTCCAGTCTGAGCTGACATTTTAGGAATGTCCTCGGCTTACGACCACCCTGGAGCCCCAAATTTATGTTGCTAACTGAAACAGTTGTTCAGTGAGTTTCACCCTATTTTATGACCTTACTTGCCACATTTGTTAAGTGAATCACTGCAGTTGTTAGTGACATGGTTGTAAAGTGAATTTGGCTTCCCCGTTGACTTGGCTTGTCAAAAGCTGGCAAAAACAGATTACGTGACCTCTGCAATTCCTTATTCTCAAGTGCAGAGTTTCTTAAACTTTTTAATCTCAGGAACCCTTCCCGCTTTTAAAAATGACGGACGTCCCCCCCAAATAACCACACTGACCCCATTAAATATTAACACAAAATATTGTTCATGAAAAGCTCTGTATTTTTAACAAAGAAAAAAAAAATAACAACGAGAAAGGTGACATTGTTTTACATTTTTGCAAATATCTTCAATATCTGGCAAATAATTTTGATTTCATGGACTCCCGAGAGGGTTTTGTGAGACCCCACCCAAGGGTCTTCAGAAAAAAAAAAGTAATGGGTGACTACAGGGAATCAGAACACCCCATTCATCAAATCCCATGCTTGCTCACTTGACCATTACAGCTCTCTGTAGAAACTCTGATGACATTTGTTACAGTCTTTTGGGGCACACGCCATAATACCTTGCTGGGCTTTTTTGCATGAAGTTGATTTTCATAATTTGTATTACATTGCTGATTAGACTATAAAATTCCAAGACAGGGCATACTATCAACAGGATATATTGTAGATAGCAAGGTAGAAGCAGAGGAGGAAGAGCCTGAAGTTCTATTTCTCAGAGTTCCACTTCTATTAAAGGTAAAGTTTCCCTCACACATCCGTGCTGGTCATTTCCAGCTCTAGGGGGCACTGCTCATCTCCGTTTCAAAGCCAAAGAGCCAGCGCTGTCTGAAGTCGTCTCTGTGGTCACGTGGCCAGCATGACTAAATGCCAAAGGCGCACAGAACGCTGTTATCTTCTCACCAAAGGGGTCCCTATTTTTCTACTTGCATTTTTTTTACGTGCTATCGAACTTCTAGGTTGGCAGAAGCTGGGACAAGGAACGGGAGCTCACTCTATTATGCGGTGCTAGGATTCGAACCGCCAAACTGCCAACCTTTCTGACTGACAAGCTCAGCGTCCTAGCCATTGAGCCATCATGTCCCTTCCACTTCTATTATCCACCAGTTAAAAGAGGTACATGAACATCTGCGAGAGCATATAATCTCCACTACTGTAGAGACATCAGATCTAGGCTGCAAACCTCTGAACAACCACTAGATGGGAGTGAAGAAAGAGTTCTTTGTCTCTTTGCTGCCCTCTATTGGTTGTTCTAATCATCATGCATGCTCATCGGAAGTCCCTATAACACTGCTCCCACCCACCATGCCACCCAAGGGTGCGATTCAACATTTTTAACAACTGGTTCTGTGGGCGTGGCTAGGTGGGCATGGCCATGTGACTGGGTGGGCATGGCTTCTTCTTTTTTTTTGCAGCATCCCCCCGCCCCCCCGGCTCAATTTTGGGGTCTCCTGAGCCTCAGGGAAGTCTCCTGGGGGAGTTTTTGCTCCCAGAAAGCTTCCTTGAGGCCCAGGAAGGCAAAAAATGGTGTGTAGGGAGGCTACACAGCACCACCTAACACAGCCCTTTTTGCCTCCTGGGCCTCAGGGAAACCTCCTGGGTGAAGCAGTAAGACAGCGAGGGGGATCCTGGTACAGCTGATTGTTGGGAGGAGGAAAAAAATACGTTAAGAAGTGACTGGGCGGGGGAGAATGCAATCAGTGAGGACGAGCATGTCCGCAATAAGGACTGACTGGGCGGGGAGGGGTGTGGCTGAGCCATCCGGGGGCACAATTTGCCGATTCTCCGAACTGCTCAGAATCATAACAACCAGTTCTATAGAACCGGTCTGAACCAGTAGAATCCCACCCCTGATGCCACCCTTCACAAAACTTGAAGTTCTTCTGCAATAGAATCAGACCCAGTCAAATCTGGAATGTTCTCCTGGCCGGGACCTGCCAGGCTTTGAATATCTCCATCCTGTGTTTATGCCAGGGGATCGATGGCGTTCAACACCGCCACTGCCCTGATTGAACATGCTTTTAGTTTGGTTCTTGCAAATAGCTCCGATGGTGATAGGTGGGAAGACATCCAGCTTCATTCTGGAGTTTGCCTCCACAGAGGAAAGCGGATCAAGTAGAGTGAAAATCCGAGAAGAGAATAACTAGAAAATAACAGTGTCTGAACTCTTCCTACGATTCTGTGAAAGAAGAGATGATTGCATCATAAACATAGCTTAACTTTGTGCCAGGTTTGTGGGTTTTAATGGATATATGTATTACATTATTACTGTTGTTCTTTTAACTGTTGGTTGGGAGCAGCCCAGAATTTGATATAAAATGCTAATATACATTTATAGAAATAAATAAAATAAGATCCTTCTCTGGAAACCCCAGAAACAGGGACACTTTTGTTCGGTGTTCTTGGACACGGGATCCAGAAGAAGAAAATGAGACCATCTCGGGGGAAAAAGAGAGATATTGTGGTTGCCTCAAAATTGTCTTGATTGGGTGAAATTCTACAGAATTAATCAAAATGAGGCCAAAATGAGGGAACTAGGAAGGCAGCAGATTTATCTCTATTAAATAGGCAGGGATGAGGCAGGTTAGGGAGTGACAGTCAGGGAAAAATAAGATCTGGTCCTTCCATGTACAGCTGAAACTTCTCAGAGAGAGGTCTGAAATTGGTTTTGGGATTCTGCTCATGTTAACACTGAATTTTGCAATTGCATGGGGTTTTTTTTGTCCCACAGTAAGTCATGGCTGCTTTTAATTTGTGTCATTGTGGTGATTTTAATATCATTAATATTAGTTAGTGAGCAAGATAGTCATTTAACCATCTTTGACCACAATCTGCAAACACCACTGGGAGGAAATAATAATTCAGAAGGGAGCTCCACTTTTAAGGGCCAAGAAGTCCTCAGTTCTTCCTCACAGGGAAATTTGAAAATATTGACCAATAAGTTTATCCAATGTATACATATCCTGGATCACAAAACAAGATTTGGTTTTCTACATTACATGTGTCTTCCTATCTGGGAAGGTTAAGCTAAAATTCAAGATAAAAGGCTTTCAGATCAAGAAAGGTTTGGTTGACTTCACAAAGTCTAGGCATATTTTTTTTTAAACAGCAGTACATAAATGGCTCTCAATTGTCTTCCTCTGGGAGATTTTTTCAATTGATTGATCTAGTCCACCAATGTCCACATCCAAATGCTAATCAGATCCAGCTTTGTAGACTAGAAAAAGTTGGCTAGCAGCTGAGAGAAGCTGCACTTTCCCACCACCTCAAATGGTCAACTGGTACTTCTAAAACGCTCAATCAGAACAGAGCTGGAGGGAACCTTGGAGGTCTTCTAGTCCAGCCCCCTGCTCAAGCAGGAGACCCAGAGGTGGTATTCAGCAGGTTCTGACCAGTTCTGGAGAACCAGTAGCAGAAGTTTTGAGTAGTTTGGAGAACCAGCAAAGACCACCTCTGACTGGAGATTTTACAGTATATCCTTCCCCTGCCACGCCCACCAAGCCACGCCCACAGAACCAGTAGTAAAAAAAATTGAATCCCACCACTGAGGCGATCCTATACTATTTCAGACAAGTGACTGTCCAGTCTCTTCTTAAAAGCCTCCCCATGACGGAGCACCACAATTTCTGAAGACAAGCTGTTCCACTGGTTAATTGTTTCTCCTTAATTCCGGGTTGCTTCTCTCCTTGGTTAGTTTCCATCCATTGCTTCTTGTCTTGCCTTCTGGTGCTCCCTCTTTTTTGTGGCAGCCTCTCAAATGCTGGAATACTGCTATTAGGTTTGGCATGATCTGTTTTGAATAAACCTATGCTGGCTTTTAGTTATAATTTTATTTGTTTCTAGATGCTTGCAGATCTGTTTTTTGATTATCTTTTCCAGTATCTTCCCAAGTATTGGTGTTTCTGGGACAATTTGCTCTTGGTCATAAGCTTCTTACAAACATGTACCCTGGTGCCATGATCTAATGCAGGTCAAGTGACAATCAGGATTGGAAAATATTGGACTAAAATACATAAACAGTTAGAAAAAACGATAAAGCAACATATTGATTTGAAACCAGAACTATTTTTGTTGAGTATTTTACCAGAACAGTATGATAAAGGGAATATATATCTAATCTTACATGTGTTGATAGCAGCTAGAATTGTGTTTGCAAAACAGTGGAAAAATGAAGAGATCCCTTCAGATGAAAGTGCTGTTTTAAAAAAATTAGAATGTGCAGAGATGGACAGATTAACATTAAAATAAAGGAGAAGGAAGAAGCAGAAGACTTTTTAACATGGGACTTGTTTTACCAATGGCTAACTAACAGAACCAGAGGTTAGAAACTAAAAAGATTAAGAAAACGATTAATTATATAATGAAAGTTTTCCAGTATGGATAAGCTAATCTTATTAGTACTATATGTGTATTATTAATGATATGTATATTATGATTATTATGTGTATCCTCTTTTTGTTTTTCAAAACTAATTGTACAACACACTGTTCAGATGGGTTTTTTATGTTTATCAAAGAAAAATGTATCAATAAAACATATATATATGTGTGTGCGTATGTATGTGTGTATGTATACACGTGTGTGTATGTGTATGTGTATGTATATGTATACACACACACACACACACACACACACACACACACACACACAGAGGTGTGGTATTCAGCCGCTTCAGACCAGTTCGGGCGAACTGGATGTTAAATTTACATATGTTTCACCGAGCTGGTTGTTGAACCAACCGGTTGGGCCTGCCCACCTTTGCCCTCCCCTACGAGGAGTCTCCATATGGTCCATTTTGGATGCAGGTAAGTGCAGAGGCTCTGAGAGGGGGAAAAATTGGCTTTCAGAAGTTTGGAAACGGCCCTGTTTCCAGCTTCCAGAGGGCCTCCGGGGTCCAGGGAGGCCATTTTCACCCTCCTAGAGATTTGAGGAAAGCCTCTGGAGCCCTGGAAAAGCAAAAAACGGCCCTCCCAGAAGTTTCAGAACATAATTATACATTTCCAGCTTCCAGTCACATCAGCTCAACTGGGGCACAAATCACATCCAAAGAATTGGGCCATACCAATAAATAGCTCTACAATTGATAAATTTTCTATATTATATTATTGAGCCTGGGGTATATGCTTTGAAGAATCCCAAATCTTATTATTGCTGTTATTATAAGATTTGGGACTCTCCGATGTAGATGTTCACAGTCTCCAACAAAGCATCTTCTTCAAGGTGAGTTTGTGATGCTTCCAGACCATGGTGGGATTCAAAAAATTTTATTACTGGTTCTGTGGGTGTTGCTTGGTGGGCATGGCTTGGTGGGCGTGCCAGGGGAAGGATACTGTAAAATCTCCATTCCCACCTCACTACAGGGGAAGGTTACTGCAAAATCCTATTCCCTCCCACCCCACTAACCTGCTTTCCAGCTCCGTTTTCCTGTGCAGGGCAACCAAAGGAGACCAAGTTGGCACTTGGAAGGCAGAGAATGAATGGGGTCAGGGCCAGTCAGAGGTAGCATTTTCCAGTTCTCCGAACTACTCCAAATTTCTGCTACCGGTTCTCCAGAACTGGTCAGAACCTGCTGAATACCCACCTCTTCTCCAGCCCATACTCTTCAGGGCATGTACCTGTGAATCCAAAGTGTCAATGTGCAGGTGAATGAATAAGACGAGCCCCACCAGAACTGACGGAGGTTCCAATGCTCCGACTGATCAGCATGAGAATGACCTTTACAAAACCTCCAGCAACAATCCCAGTCCAAAGCTTCACTTAGGGTACAAGACACATCAAGTTTAGAGGGCTGGGCCAAGATAAATATTTGTCACTCTGTGCAGAAGTATGTCAGGCACTGGTGGGTGTGTAACTCGGGCTCAGCTTCAACCCATTAAGACTATTTATTCATCCATAGCACAATAAAAGATCTGCTGCCTGTGCATTTCTTTTATGGGTCACAGAAAACTAGATCATAAATAAGTATACACAATGCAAAAACAAGCAAATTAATATAAAATTTAGAATAAAAAAATAATTATTTTCTGTAGTTGAAGAGATACATTTTAATTGTTCTTCAAGGCACAGCTAAGAGCAGGGGTCCTCAAATTTGGCCGCTTTAAGACTTTTGGACTTCAACTCCCAGAATTCCTCAGCCAGCAGAAAGGAAAGGGTCACCCCCCCTCCAAGCCAGCCAGATCAGCTGATTCAACTCTGATTACTAGCATACCGACCCACATCTCTGACAAATGAATTGGTTCCAGAGCCATTGAAAAAACAGCCCATGTTTTAATAGACTGAAACTTGATTTTATTTATTGACTAGCTCGATACCCATGCCTTTCTACAAAAACTATGTGGTCGGGCTCATTTTGGGGGAGGAAAATAAAGAAAACAAAATTCTGCCTCTGCCTACCAGCATCCATCGGTATTCATCTGGCTAGCGTCTTGTCAGTGTGTGAGAGAGTTGAGGGCTGTTTGGAAACTGAAGCGGTATTTGCTGTGTGAGCAAGAAGGAGACAGCAAGGAGCTGGGGCGTGGCTTAGCTCAACTGTTCTGTACAAAAGCTGCCTGGTGCTCTGAAACTGAAACTCCTCTCCTCTGCTTGTGTTTCGCATTTGGAACAGATTTCTTTCCAGGTGGGGAGGGGGAGTAGAACTCCTTAGCATCAGAGCATGTTAATAATAATAATAATATAGGAAATACTTTAAATGCTCTGATGGTCATTTTGAAAAATCCTTTTTTAGTGAGCCCCTAGAAGCCAAGAGGAACATACGTGCCAAATTTCAAGTTTGTAGGCTTTACGGTCCTGGAGATTTTGTGATGATGTGTGTGGGGTATTTCACTTTTATATATATATATATATACAGTAGATTATGTACCATCAGGTCAATGTTGATTCTTAATGACCATATAGATAAACAGAATAATAGAATAACACTTGGAAGGGGCCTTGGAGGTCTTCTAGTCCAACCCCTTGCTCAAGCAGGATACTTTACCCCAGGGGTATAAAACTCACATCGTCACGGCGGTGTCATGTGACGTAGTGGGACGTTTTTTTTTCCCCCGTTGCTAAACTGGGCCTGGGCATGGCCAGCGCATGATGCATCGGCCCGTGGGCTGGACGTTTGACAGCCCTGCTCTTATACCATTTCAGCCAAATAGCTGTCCATTCTCTTCTTAAAAACCTCCAAAACCTCTCAGTGGTGGTATTCTACAGGTTTGGAACGGTTCGGCCAAGCAGGTAGCGGTGCTGAGCAGCAGAGACCGAACCTGTTGTTGGGCCTGCAAGGGCTCTCTTACTCTCCTTTATCCTCTGCTTTTGAAGGGCAGCTGCTTTGCGCGGCACAGCAGAGTGCCGTGTGGCAGCTACTGAAGCAACTGGGAGAATGCAGGCTTGCAGGAGGTAAGTTGGAATGCCTCTGTGCCTGCGCAAAGTGCACATTTGGCGTGTGCATGCATGCAAAGTGTGTGCGCACACAAAAAGTGCACCCGCCAAGCCACACCCACTGAACTGGTGGTAAAAATCTTTGAATCCCACCACTGAAAATTCCATACCTAAAATTTCTGGAGGCAAGTCGTTACTGTCTGGAAGTTTCCCCTTAATTCTAGGTTGGATTTCACGTTAATAATCTTCCACCCATTATTTCTGATCCTGTTGTCAAGTGCTTTGGAGAAATGCTCGAGCCCTGTTTTCTTTAGGCTTGATTTCCTCTTCCCTAACAAATAGGCAGGTTGATTTGACTCACTTCGTGTACTTTTATCCTCCCGATAGGATGCAGTCAACCTGGCAAGTTCTCCAGGTCTCCTTCTTTCCTTCTTTTTGTTTGCTTTTGCATGTTGCAATTAGCAGACATTAATCTTGAAGGGTCACTAGTATCATACAATTAGAAGTTAGTTAATGCTGATGTTTATTTGACACATATATGTACTTCTGGGGTTTTATGCAATCGTGAACTGAAGTAAGATTTAAGCAACTTTTCTACAAGCAAAGAGAGTGGCACCCTGGTACATTTCCCATGGGGAGACATTTTGGGCTGGAAACTGCTTAATAAATCAGCGGTATCTTTTGGAAGGGCCCTGCTGCAGATTTTAAGAATCTAGACTTAGAAAAATTGCAGACATGAACTAGCTTTGGTTTAGCTCAGTAGTTGGCCTGCTGGAAAAAATGCCTTGCAAGAAATCCCAACTGTTCCTATTTGATCTGTGTGCGCATTGAGAACTCTCATGTGGAAGCATTTCCTTTTACAAAGCAAAACAAAGCTATCTGAGAGATGTGAGGTTAGAACACAATAAGCAGAAGTCTTCCTAAGACCCAAGGTTCACATAACTTAGACATTCATGCAGTACATATTTTGGCTGCTTGTGACAAATTGAGGGCAGTATTTCATTTTAATTCAACCTTTTATTATGGTCACTGTTCTATTGCCAGACAAAACAGACTTGAAGACCGGAGTTGAATTCAGCTCTTTATTAGCATTCCGTAAGTTCAACTGAAGTCGAGCCACGGCAGCCCTTTTCATAGAGGCTGCTCGCGGCTCGCAACCAATGGCATTTATTTAAACTTCCCGCCGCTTAGGCGGCCAATCCGAAACTGTCATTATTAACCAGTCATTAAGCTATGTTAACTACCCAATAGGAATGCGGCATTAGAAGTATGTACATGAGTACACTACAGTCACAGAATTAAAAAATAAAATAAAAGTAGAACAAGATGTAATAGTACAGTGGAGCATGCCAGCACCCAGAAGGCAATCCCCACCCACCCACCCCCATACCCCCTTACCTGCACTGTGCCTCACAGCTGATTTTCAGCCAGTTTGAGGCCTTTTTCAGCCTCTCAGGGGCTTGAGGAAGGCTTCTGCAGGCTTTGCAGACTGAAAACTAGGCCCGTTTTGTCACTTCCGGTATTTCTGGAAAAACAGGAGGTGATGTTTTGGCCTGCAAAGCCTGCAGAAGCCTTCCTCAAGCCTCTGGAAGGCCGACAAAGGCCTCAAATTGGCCGAAAATCAGCTGTGAGGCGTGCGTATGCGCAGTGAGGTAAATTTGCCTACAGCTTGTATGCCAGCACAAATGGCCCTTCATGCCACCTGTGGCACCTGTGCCATAGGTTTGCCATCACGGTAATAGTATATTACAGTCAGTGGTAAGACCATAGGTGGGCAGCCGAAGTGTGCCTAATTTACAGATAGATATAGCAGAAGAAGGCAGTATCATCATAGTTAAGCCATTCATACATAATATTCTATCGCCAGTGTTTTTGTGGTGACTATTGAGTTCTTAGCACTTTGTCCTGGTAGGTTGTCTATTTTGATGAACATGTGCTCATTACTGAAACATAAATGAGCTAAAACAAAGTGTTGTGTAGGGATGGTGAAAAATTTGGAGTATAATTTTACACCATTATAAACATACCTCTTACAGAGTGCCCAAAGCAGCATTTGGCCCAACTCTGTTAATCTTTTAAATGCAAACAATAACTTTGCAGATACCATCGTTACAGGTGTATCATCAGTCCGAAGCAAAAACCTGGTGTATTTAATACCCCCTTATTACTTTGGAATTTCAACATGGCTTTAAAGTTATGCTCCCGAACCTATCAACAGTTTCCAAAGAGAAACTAATTGAAGGATGATTATGCAGGGGAACTGAGCTTCTGCAGTTTCGACGAATGGAGGAATTCTGTTTGGGCAGCTTTTGATTTCAGGTCCAATGCTACCCGGGGAATAATTAGGAGGTTTTGCAACCATTTGTAATAACTTTGCATGAATTAATAAGAAAAGCAGACTACCAGCTTTGACGACAGTTCTCATGGCATTGGCTCGAGTGAAATTCCTGTCTCCCCTTGCTATGATTCATACAGGTTGTTGACTCTGGAGAGAATGTCTTGATTGACTCGGTTTCTCAAGAGCTTCTGAGCATAATTCAAGGAGGCAGCCTGCCAAATCCCTGAGTGAGTGAAACTCCCCTCTGTTCAGTTAGGTAGGAGAAAAGGGAGAAGACTTTCAGGAAGTATATATTGGCAAAGATCAAGGACACACCCTGACTAGGATCAATCCTGATATTTGTGAATGTATCATTTAGATCAAGGAGGGAAAAGATAATAATTGTTATCATGGGAATTTTGCTATTTGGAGGTGCAACCTTCTTGCAGGCCAGCCATGCTTAAATGGGGCTGGCACTAGGGTTGCTTTCTTGTCTACTCCAAGCAGAGAAACCCCAAGGAGCTTCCGAAGTAGGAGGATGTCTGGTGTAGCTGGCAAAGGCTAGTGAAACCTGGTTCCCAATGAGACAACCTTCCTACTCTGTCACTTGACCAGGCCATCCATCAAGCTGGAGGGAGATGATCGTGTAGATGACCCTCACTCTGCCAAGGACCTTAGAGTACTCATCTCTAACGACCAAAGTGCCAGAGCCCACTGTAACAACATTGCCAAAAAAGCATTAAGAGTTGTTAACCTAATCCTGTGTAACTTTTTCTCTGTTAATATTGTACTACTAACTAGAGCATACAAAACATTTGCTAGACCAATTCTTGAATATAGCTCATCTGTCTGGAACCCTCATTGCATATTGAACATTAATACAGATAACAGATAACAGTTAACAGATTGGTTATTAGAGTTGGAAGGGACCTTGTAGATCATCTAGTCCAACCCCCTGCCCCGACCCTATACCTTTTCTGACAAATGGCAGTCCAATCTCTCTTGAAAGTCTCAAGTGATGGCACTCCCACAACTTCTGAGGGTAACTTCTGTTCCATTGGTTGATTGTTCTCACTGTCAGAAAGTTTCTCCTCATTTCCAGGTTAAATATCTCCTTGTTCAGTTTCCATCCATTATTCCTTGTCTGGCCTATAGGTGCTTTAGAAAATAGTTTGACCCCTTCCTCCTCCCTGTGGCAGCCCCTCAAATATTGGAAGATTGCTATTATGTCTCCCCTGATCCTTCTCTTTACTATACTAGCCAAGCCCAGTTCCTGCAACCGTTTGTTGTATGTTTTAGTCTCCAGTCCCCTAATCATCCTGGTTGCTCTTCTCTGTACTTTTTCTAGAGTCTCAACATCTTTTTTATAATGTGGTGAACAAAACTGGATGCAGCCATCGGTCAATGGAATGGGTTTGTTGCATGGATTGACTTCTTTCCCATCAGTGGAAGTTTTCAGACAGAGGCTGGATTGTCATCTGTTGGTCATCTGTCAGCTGGTGTATTGTGATGACTCCTGAAGTGTGCAGGAGATTGGACTGGATGAACTTGCAATTCTATGGTTCTATGACTGGGAAGGTTGTGTTACCTAGGTCCAGAGGTCTCCAAACTTGGCAACTTAAAGTTGCCAAGTTTGAGGACCCCTTGACATGCCCCTGGTGGAGACTGACTGAGGGAGAGGAGAAACAGCCAACAGGGAGTGGAAGGGTGGCTTTGGAGGTTGCGGAGGAGGCTGGGGAAGGGCAGAGGCCAGCCGGGCAGTCAGAGGAGGACCCAGGCCCATCCCCTCTCCATCCTAGGGCATACAGGGAGGAGAGGATAAGGGAGAGATGTGGTCTACTCGGGAGGAGAGGGCCTTGATCCTCTTCATGGGCTGCAACTGTGACAACTGGATGAGAGGACGGACATGTGTACAGGCAACGCTGGAAACAAAGTGTGGAAATTCAGTTTATGGTTCCTCTCTGAGTTTAGCGTGTGTTCTGATATCTGTGGATGTCTTCCTGCCCTTATCTTGCCTGGTTTGTGTTGTTTTTTACTCTTTATAATTTGAACGGCATTTCCTCCTTCTTGTAACTGCTTGTGTGGGAGTTTTTTTGTCTCCAGTCAAGGATATTTGAAGTTTCCAAGCAAAGTGAAGGAATAAAAGGGGCTTCACCTGTTTTTTGTGACTGTGTTTATTTTGTATCCCACCCTGGGTCATCACACCCCTGAGCTAGATAGACGGAAGGGAGAAGACACCCCTTGAATTACTGTTGAGTAGGCCTACCTCCGTTCTATCTCTTCCTAAGCCTTTGAACCCTCTTCATGGAGTCCATCCATCATTAGATTCTGCCAATTCTTTCACATACTTTATTAAGTGCCCAGAACACGAGAACGAAAGAACACCATCTAAAACTTCCACCTATTATCATGGTGCACAGGAAAAACCTAGGGCAGAAAAGAACAGAATTGAATAGGAATATAATAAGTGTATGGGGACATCTTAATGGAAATTGTCCACTCAGATCCTTCTCATTGGACCACATTTCCCTGGCCTTCAACCTCATCCCTGTGAACCTAATGCTTTTTTCTGGCTAAACCCAGATCTTGGTTTTTGAGTGGCTACTTGGAGAGAGGAATTTCAAAAACATTTTCCAGGCCTTCTCAATGAAGAAGTCATTGGTCTTTTTGATACAGTAGGCAATAACATGACAACCTCAACTTTTACTTTTACGTAGTAATACATACTAACCATTTCTATAACAACTATAATAATAACACCTTGGTAAGTAGTTGCATGATCAAGAGGGAGTCACTGGTTGGGGGTGGTATTTGAATCCCAAACAAAGGCAGATCTGTTTGGAGATAAACCTCCTGGGTTCATTAAGGGTAGTTATGGGTGGTTCAACTGATCAGCTCACACCAGGTAACCTTGCAAACTTGGCAGCTGATTGGAACTTGGCTCTCTGAGTCATCAAGAAACCAAGGATGAGACAGGAATTGGTGGTTGCTTATCATGAAGAAAAAAAAAACAGGAGGAAGGGATTCAAACTGCTTAAAGAGACATCACCTTTGAAATTCAGTAAGAAAAGAAGGCTAGATATTCGGATGGTGGTTTCATTTATTGTCTTACCCCAATTTTTGCATTGAAACTCCTTATTGGACTTTCTATTAACTGAATAACAGAGTTGAAAGGGACCTTGTAGGTCATCTAGTCCAACCCCCGCCCAAGCAGGAGACCCTACATCATTTCTGACAGATGGCAGTCCAGTCTCTTCTTGAAAGTCTCAAGTGATGAAGCTCCCACAACATCCGAAGGCAACTTCTGTTGCATCGGTTGATTGTTCTCAGATTTTGTTCTCAAAATCTCTCCTTATTTCCAGGTTTAATCTCTCCTTGTTCAGTTTCCATCCATTATTCCTTGGCTGTGTTCTGCATCACACTCTTGACACTTAAAATAGCCACTGAATTAACCTATTCACAGACTAGACAGAATAAAAAGTGTAGAGTCAAAAATTCTTTTTGATACAGTAGACAATAACATGTGTGGAGTGTGAAGGATGTGTGTTTGTGTTTATTTTCATGGTCATGTTGTGCACTGAAGATGGTGTTTGATTTCGTTGTATGAGGTGAAATGACAATAAAGTAAACTAAACTAACTAAACTAGAGCTGGAAGGAACCTTGGAGGCTTTCTAGTCCAGCCTGCTGCTCAAGCGGGAGACGGAGACCCTCGGCCATCTCAGACAAGTGACTGTTCAATCTCTTCTTAAAACCCCCCAGCAATGGAGCGCTCGTGATTTCTGAAGGCTATTCCAATGGTGAATTGTCCTCACTGTTAGGAAGTTTCTTCTTAATTCCAGGTTGTTTCTCTCTTTAACCAATCTCCACCCGTTGCTTCTTGTCCTGCCTTCTTTGGTGCTTTGGAGAATAATTTGACGCACACCCCTCTCCTTTGTGGCAGCCCCTCAAATATTAAGGACTAAGGGTGCCCTTGCAACAATTTAATTCTCTGCAATAGACTTGTTTCTGACATCCTTTCTCCTCCAGTTTTGATTTCCTTGGCAATGTTTGCAATGTGCGACCTCTCCTGACCTCTCTTTTTCACTTGCTCTGCCCTGGTGAGCCTTCCAGTGAACATGCATTATTCAGCACTGACCACCTGGGAGGGGCATGGCATATTTTTGTGGCCAGAAAATGACTTATTTTGTCTCCACATATTGATCACACGATGACAGTAGATGTGATGATGTACCCAGGACTTTTGGGTTTTTTTTAAAAAAAATAAAACTTTGTGGAAGTTTAGAATTCTTTCAAGCAAAGCAACAAGTAGATCTTTTCAAAGCCTTAACACATCTGTTATTATATACTGACTCCATAGCTACATTTCAGATGAGGTATAGGTTCTCCTGCTTGAGCAGGGGCTGGACTAAAAGACCTCCAAGGTCTATTCTATTCTACTCTACTCTACTCTACTCTACTCTACTCTACTCTACTCTATTCTCCTTTTTCAAAGGTCTTCAAAACTACAGATGTCGGTGTTACTAGTCTGTAGTCATTCAGCTTCTTCCTGGAAGGTTCAACTATTTTTCAAAGCACCAGAAGACAAGAAACAATGGATGGAAACTAATGAAGGAGAGAAGCAACTTAGAACTATGGAGAAATGTCCTGACAGTGAGAGCAATTAATTAGTGGCACAGCTTACCTCTATAAGTTGTGGGACTCCAGAAATTGTGAGACTCCAGAAGTTGTGGGACTCCAGAAATTGTGCGACTCCAGAAGTTGTGGGACTCCAGAAATTGTGGGACTAGTGGAACTGCTTTCAGAAGTTGTGGGTGCTCCATCACTGGAGGTTTTTAAGAAGAGATTGGACAGCCTGTAATGCTATAGGGTCTACTGCTTGAGCAGGTGCTGGACTAGAAGACCTGTTCAATAAAGCCGGGGGGCGGGGGGAGAAACCTAAGAAAATATGATGATAATAGCTACACTCTGCTATTAATCTCCATGGTAATTTTGGGACTGTTATAAAGGTTGGAGGAGATTCCTGAGATTTCTGGACAACCCACCATCCGGGAACTAGTTATACTAGTTTCCACATCACGGCTTCTCCCGTCAAGCCCCTGGGAACTATCGTGGTGTGCTGAGATTTTTCCGATCCCTCTCCCTGTGCCAGAATAACAATGGTTAGAACTAGCTAAGGCTGATTTCAGGCAGGCCTTTGCATATTCCTTGGCCACAATTCATTTCTGTTATGACAGCATTGTCATACTTTAGATATTATTTCATATTTTATCTCCCTTCCATCTTTCCCCTTTCCCTTTCTTTATCTTTTTTAAAAATGAAAATAGTAAGTTTAAACCCAGAGGAGAAGCATAATATTGGAAGATAGTATTTTCCCCTAACCCTTGGCCTTCATAGTCTTTCTGAAGAGGAAGACCACAATGAGTCCACCTGTTCTCCTTCTCCCATCATTCTTGGTCATCTGTCAGTTGTCACCTGCAAGTGGATCCAGTAGGCTGGCTGTTTATTAGAAATTTGAGGATGGGGGATCCTTCAGCAACCTAAAAGATTGTATTTTGGGTCTGCTGCCACTCAGCAAGGAAGCATAGAAAAACTGGTGTTGGGAGAAACATCGACCTGGTTCAATTCCAAGTGGGGAGAAAAACACTGGAAACATGGAGGCTGATTGGAAAGAGGGTTTACTGATGGACAGGACCACATGGATTTGAGGTCCTGGGCAGCTGACCACATGGAGTAGAGAGTGAGGATTATTTATACCAGTGGTTCTTAACCTGGGTGATATTGGCCCCCCCGGGGGGCGATTTCATTTTTCAGGGGGGTGATGGAACGAAAAGGGCGACGCAAGGGCGAAGGAATGGAAGGGGGGTGATATGGGGGCGATGGAGCGAGAAGTTTGGGGGACACTTTTGAGACTTTTTTTGTACAGTGAACCAATGTATATCTGTCGTACAAAAACATCAGATCGCTCACTGTTAGTGGATTGAACTGTGTTTTAAAATGTTCCTCCAGCTAGCTTCAGTACAGAACGCCGTACATATGTGAATACGCATCGTTCATCTTCACGCGCGTTGCGCAGCAGCCTCTATCATTCTACCCATTAAATTTGTCGCTCTGATTTTTGTTGCTTTCCTTCTGTAAAAATTTTCTTTGTGTCTTTTTAACCCTTTTTACAGCGTGCATGAATATATATTTTCCTTGAATCTTAATTTAGTTTCAGAGTTTTCATCTTGACATTCTTAGATCCTGCATTGCAGTTTGTTCTTATGCCCTTTTTATATTTCTTTTTGTGTCTTAAAATTCACTTGTAATTAAATCATTAAATGTTACTGGGTTTTTTTGGGCATTTCATTTTCTTGCGATTGAATTTTGTTTTCAGTGGTCACTGCATTTAAGTGTCTTGAATAAATAAGATAATAATGAAATACAAGTATCACGAAGTTTGGGAGTAAAGTGATGGGTGGCATCAGTTGAGATATGGGAAAAAGACTGGAAATAAATTATTTGCATGGATATGTCCTGATGACAATTTTAAAGAAAACAAAAAACATGTTTGCATAAATTGGAAAATTATTTCCCTGTGTTGTGATTGAGAGGTTATATTGGAGGAGGGAAGCGATGATAACTTCCTCAATGGCTCAAGGGGGCGATTCTTTCAAAAAGGTTAACAACCACTAATTTATACCTTCTCTTGAGCCTTGAACTTGAGCTTCCTGTTCCTGTGGAAAGAATATGTATTCTATTGGTTGTTATAGGGGTCACTGCTCACTTTGTAAGTTGTCTGAGTCCCAGGTTTGGTTGAAGCTTGTCAGGTGATGCAATGAAGGGGCTTGTTGTGCCATGTGCCAGAATTCTGCTACTAGGTGGTAGAGGGCTAATCCTACTATGTCCTGAGGGGTCATGTCTTAATCCCATCACCCTGGAGCTGAAGGTCTTTTGTCTTGTAGATAGTCTGGCCCTGTCCTGCTGAGTCGATTAAGAAAGGTGGGGACTGCTTTCCAAGAGCAGGTTTCTGCTTTAAAGAAATATAATATTTGCCTTTTTAAACATTTCCTAAAATATTTCACTCTTCTAGGAGAGGGGTGAGTGCTAACTTTGCACACTGGTATAGTGTAAAACGATGTTCCAGTCTGGCTCAAAGTCTCATCAGCAATGGAAACATGACGTAGAACCTGACCTTTTCATTGCCATTTCAACTGTCTAAAACAGTAGACAACGGCAGTCTGGAAGAAGAAGAGGACACTGAGTCAAGAACAATTTTATTATGTGCAATTTATTTTTGTATAGAGTAGTTATTTTGGCAAAGTTGAATTGCTTAAGAACTGTGGTTTGGTGGACACAATTTTAGGAAAGAGCAACGGAGGGAAAAGCAGTACTCAGGTCCTCTGCAGAATAAGAAACGTGTTATATCTTCCTTGGAATGAGAAAGGTAATATCGTATGTTAAATCAGTGCGACTTTCAATTCAGAGAAAATTAATCTCTGTTGTCAGAAACTCCATGATGTTCAACTTTGTAAGCACTATAGGATTCCCAATGCTTTTTGTTGTTGCTTTTTGAGCTGATCTGGTTTGCTAAATTCTAGTTTGCTAAACCATGGGAAGCAAGAACCAAATACATGCTATAAAATGGATTCCTGCAGCCTAACATGAGTTTGAGAAGTCTTGCCTTCCATGTACAATTGAACCACTGGAAAACCCCAACCAACTTTAGAGGCTTCCATAATACTACTTGAAAACACTTGCCTTTGCACGACAGATCTCAAATTCTATCAAATAACAGATTAACAGAGTTGGAAGGGACCTTGTAGGTCATCTAATCCAACCCCCCACATAAGCAGGAGACCTTGCACCATTTCTGACAGATGGCACTCCAGTCTCTTCTTGAAAGCCTCCAAGGTTGAAGCTCCTACAACTTCCAAAGGCAACTTCTGTTCCATTGTTACAGATCCTAAACACCAAGATCTTCCACATCAGCTGTTCCTGACCTGAAATTCCTTGAAGGTCTTTGGAACACAACTTGCTAAGGAAGCCTGCCCAACATTTTCCATAGTCCATAGTCTAAAAGCCTGAGTGCAAAAATGTTCAGCCAACAATCCTAAGTTGCATTAACAGAGGGATACAATCAAGATCAAGGGAGGTACTAACACCAATCTTTAAAGCCTTAGTAAGACTATACCTAGAGGACCGCATCCAGTTTTGGTCACCATGCTATAAAAAGGATGTTGAGACTCTAGAGAAATTGCAGAGAAGAAAAACCAGGATGATTAGGGGACTGGAGGCTAAAACATATGATGAACGGTTGCAGGAACTGGGCCTGGCTAGTCTAGTGAAGAGAAGGACCAGAGGAGACAGGATAACATCTTCCAATATTTGAGGGGCTGCCACAGAGAGGAGGAGGGGGTCAACTTGTTTTCCAAGGCACCCAAAGGCCAGACAAGGAACAATGGATGGAAACTGATCAAGGGGAGATTCAACCTCGAAATAAGAAGGAATTTTCTGACAGTTAGAGCAATCAACCCAAGGAACAGAAGTTGCCTTCAAAAGTTGTGAGAGCTTCATCACTGGAAGCTTTCAATAAGAGATTGGACTACCATCTGTCAAAAACTGTATCGGGTCTGCTTGGGTGGGGGATTGGACTAAATGACCTACAAGGGGCCCCTTCCAACTCAGTTAATCTGTATCTGTATCTAACACCATCTTGGTGTCCTTTGCACCTTGAACTGGAAGGTACCATTGGAAAGTCCAAAAGGTGCCACCATTATTTAAATGTTCATGCAATGTTTACCTTGACTTCTTTCACACAATAGGCTAGGCTGGGTTAAAATGGGTTTGATATGTTGTGAGAAACCCAGACGGTTTGTGCCTGGTCTTCTTGAACCAGGGCAAATGGGTAAGCCACAATCTGCAAAAAATTCTTTCATTAGAGCAGTTGTGATTTCAGTACAACAGTCCTGTTTTATTAACCGAAATTTAGGGATTAGAGCCTTCTATACATCTACTGTGTTTCTCATATAATAAGGCCGGGTCTTTTTTTTTTTGAGCCCCGAAAAAATGGCTAGGCCGTCTTTTCAGGGTGACTTAATTCCCCCCCCTTGCGTCTTCGGGCGGGCACCGATGGCTTGGATGTTGACCTTGGCGTTGGTGGGGCACTTCGTATCGGGGTCAACGCAGGCAGCACCATATCCGGGTGTGCAACAAAAGTACTTCCTAACGGCAAGCCCCCCCCAACATTCCCCCCATTTCGCATGTTTTAATTTGGGGGGAGGGGCTTAATTTCATTTCATGCCTATAAAACATGCTGGCACTTCCTATTGGGGGAGGCCGTATTGTTGGAGAAACAGGGTAGTTGTGGCGTCATAATATATTAACTGGATTTAACTGGTTGAATATCATCCCAATTTAAGCACGGCAAAGGTTTGAGTCTTCCTGCTTGGCTCAGGATTTGACTTACTTTCCCTGCATTTTGCCCAACTAGCTTGTGGCTCTTTTCAGAAGGTCTAAAAGCAAAAGGAACTTCTGGAGACATCACCCTGTGAAAGGATCAAGGCACCATTTTGCTCTTCATCTGAAATATCCAATATTTTCAGGTCAGCAAGGAGAATGGGGGAAATTGGTGGAGGAAGAAGCACTTGAGATCAGAACAAGCTGCCCCAGGAGGCCAAGAATTTTGTTCACCCAGGCAGAACTAAAAGAAGTTCTGATCACCTTACCGGGCTAAAGGAAGGCGTCACATAAAATGTGGATTAAGTACAAAACACACCCCAAATTGGCCTGGAGCGAAACAGAACAAGTGTCTGCTGGCTGGGATGCCTGGTGGGTAATTCTCAACCTGTGAATCAAAAGCAACAATATGGAAATATCCCAGGATTGCCTGAAGGCAGAGTAGAAGTTTCTCTTCCTGGAGACACTTTGTCTTTCTTCTTCTTCTTCTTCTTCTTCTTCTTCTTCTTCTTCTTCTTCTTCTTCTTCTTCTTCTTCTTCTTCT
>NW_020769377.1:3151994-3211391 GCF_900518735.1 Pseudonaja textilis
TAGAATAGAATAGAATAGAATAGAATAGAATAGAATAGAATAGAATAAGGAATGGAATGGGATAGAACAATACAATAGAACAGAACATTAGAATAAAGTAGAGTAGAACAGAGTAGAACAGAACAGAATAGAAAATAGAATAGAATGGAATGGAATAGAATAAGGAATGGAATGGAATAGAATGGAATAGAATAAGGAATGGAATGGAATGGAATGGGATAGAACAATACAATAGAATAGAAGTAGAACAGAGTAGAACAGAACAGAGTAGAATAGAATAGAATAGAATAGAAAATAGAAAATAGAACAGAACAGAATAGAATAACATACAATAGAATAGAATACAATAGAACAGAACAGAATAGAATAATAACTTTATGGTCACGTTGAATGTACACTAATCGGGATCCATTAAAAGGAAAGTTAGGAAAGACCACGACAGGCACATTCTCCAGCTAGACTTTGAACTGGCCTCCTTAGGTTCATGGTGCGAACATGGTAAAGGGCCGACAGCATCTCCTGATCCTTCCCAGATGGTCTTGCCGAGTTGTTTACCTTAGGAGCTTGGCTCTAAATCCCCTGAGCAGCTTCATTTGGACCAACCGTGATTTCTCATCTCCTCATCTGCCTTCAAAACAAGGCGTGTTGAATTTCAAGCACGCATTAATGACATTCCACATCGCCCTGGTGCTTCTAAACAAAGCAATAATTTTACCCTCTTATCAAACTCCAGGAGGTGAAGGAGCCCGGCTGATTCTCCTCTTGGGGTGAGGGAAATATACATGGAATGTGTTTGTGCACCTGTGTGGCTCTCTGACTCCACTCCTTTGTGGTCCCAGGTGTTTATTAGCCATCTTACCTGATACCCCTCCACAGAGGCAAAAGGTGGCCCTTTCAAGCTTTCACCCAACATCTCTCAACAACTCATTTAACAGGCATATCTTACATTTGCTCTTTAAACCTGAGCAGTCGCGTTGCAACCGTCTTGTCCAAAATTAAACTGGCTCTGAGTTGCTGCTGTTTCTTACTCGTTCTTATCACGTGCTTTTTCAGGAGTTAGCCTTCATCCATGGCTCCAAATCCATCACCAGAGCCTAGGGTCTGTCATGCTGTGTTGGGGTCAGTCTGTCAGACAGACATTAGAACTGTTAGATCTGGAGTGTGAAACTCCAAGTGACCACTAGATGGGGCAAAGAGATGTGTGGAGGGAAAGTAACTCTCATTGGTGCCACCTAGTGGTTACCTAGCCTTCTGCAGCTCAGGTTTGGTGGCCCTAGAAGGCTTGATTTGCAGGCCTGCAAACCTATGTATGCTAGCCTTGGGTGGGAAGGTGAGAATTGGCTGAAAGTTGTGGGTATGAGTGTGTGTGTGTATGTAATTTCTATTCAGAGATTTGAAGCGTTAATTTAGCTCCAGAAAAATAAACACAGATGGCTGATGCTTCATTTAATGTCTTTATAAATACATGAAGTAAATTTTACAAACCAGATGTAGTTTTCTCCAACACGGAGCAAACTAAAACAGGAGTAGACATGTTGCAAGTTCAGAGCTTCAGCAGCAACTTCAGCAGCTCAGAAACAGACATCAATTTCACTTTAGTTCAGCAGGCAAGCATTATACGCAGCAGAGGAAACAAGCACTTTCATTTCAATAGACAGACTCAGAGCTCAACATAGCTTCAGAGTTTAATATAGAGCAGGGGTCTCAAACTCGCGCCCCGCGGGCCAATTGCGGCCCGCAGGACGATATCCTGTGGCCCCCACCGTGATATGAAAGCATAATATTAGTGCGGCCTGCAGGGGGAATGGACCTCTGAAGGAAGTCCCGCCCACCGTTCCTCGTCGTGGCTGACATTCGGGCCTGGCAAGTCCGAGCATCCAGCACATAGAACAGGGCAGCACCGGATGTTGGAGAAGCAGAGCGGAGCCGGAGATCATTAGCCGCCTCTTTCGCAGCACAAGAAGCCTCCCCCAACTGGCCAGCTGCTCTCCTCCTTCTCTGTCTGTTTGTTCTGTATGGTCGAGGAGGAGGAGGAGACCAGCCGGCTGGTTGAGGGAAGCTTTCTGCGCCGAAAGAGGCAGCTACTAATCTCCGGCTTTGCTCTGCTTCTCCAATGGTCCAGCTTCCCCTCTTGCTCCTCACAGTTGCCCTGAGCTGGTAGGGTTCTTTACTTGGGCAGCCAGATGCCTGCAGCAGCGCCCGCAGCAGCAACAGGCAGTTCCGCCCGGGCTCCGCTCAGGTGTCCGTCTGGGGCTGTCAGGAGTTGCTACCGCCGGTGCAGCTCCACGCGGCTCCAGTCCCGCATTGCCTTGGGAAGGGAAAGGCAAAACCAGGAGCTGCTGACAAGTAAAAGCCGAGTGGAAATGACGTCTGCAGTGCGGCCCAGCCTCACCCAGGCTCTGCCTCCAGCGGCCCCCAGGTAAATTGAGTTTGAGACCCCTGATATAGAGCCACACCTAGGCTACCTCTAGTTTCAGTTTCCAGCCTAGGCTATTCCTAGCCTAGTTGCTACGCCTATTCATTGGTTGACCTTGTTACCAAGTTCTATTCCAGTTCATGAATATACTCTGACAATTTCCAAGATACTTCTCTTGACCTCTTCTGTTGTCCTTTCCACCACCTTTAAGGGGAGGTCTTGGTGCCATGCTTACTCAACCTTCACAACTTTAATATGTGGATGTAAACTCTCAGAATCCTCCAACCCAGGGGTCTCCAACCTTGGCAACTTTAAGATTTTGTGGACTTCAACTCCCAGAATTCCGCAGCCTTTGCTTTGCGAGATGAAGTCCACAAGTCTTAAAGTTGCCAAGGTTGGAGACCCCTGCTCTAACCCGCATATTGCCTGAGGAATTCTGGGAATTGAAGTCCACATATCTTAATATTATTAAAGTTGAGAAACACTGCTGTGCAGTGAGATGGTTGATAAATCAATCAGCCAATGCCGTTCCCTCTCTCGCTTCTTGCAGGAACACGGGCCATGATCTACGAAAGATGGAAACCGTTTGAATTTAACCCTGGCTGCATTTTAAAATGGAATTCTTGGAGCCTTTTTGTTTGGTGGAAGATTTATTTATATATTTTTCAGCAACCCGTTTTACAGAAAATATAATACAGCAACCCGTTTTACAGAAAATATCTCTGGGTGTCATATAATTTTTTAAAAAAACATCCTACGGCAATTAGAATGGAGCTGGAAGAGACCTTAGAGGTCTTCTAGTCCAACCCCCTGCTTAAGAAGGAGACCCTATACCATTGCAGACAGGTGGCTGTCCAGTCTCTTCTTAAAACACCTCCAGTGATGGAGAACCCATAATTCCTGGTGGCAAGTGGTTTCACGGGTTAATTGTCCTCCCTGTTTGGAAGTTTCTCCTCAATTCCAGGTTGCTTCTCTCCTTGATTAGTTTCCATCCATTGTTTCTTGTCCTGCCTTCATGGGCTTTGGAGAATAATTTGACTCCCTCCTCTTTGTGGCAGCCTCTCAAATACTGGAATATTGCTATCGTGCCCCCCCACCCAGTTTTTTCTAGACTAACCATATCCAGTTCCTACAATTGTTCTTCATATGTTTTGGTCTCCAGGCCTTTAATCACCTTAGATGCTCTTCTCTACACTTTTTCCAAAGTCTCAACATCTTTTTTTGTAATGTGGTGACCAGAGGTGGTTTTCAGCCGGTTCTGACCAGTTCTGGAGAACCACAGTAGTGGAAATTTGGAGTAGTTTGGAGAACCAGCCAATCCCACCTCTGACTGGCCCTGCCAACCCCATCTATTCCCTGCCTCCCACTGACTCCCAGCTGATCGGCTGGGTCTTCTTTGGTTGCCCTGCACAGGAGAACGGAGCTGGAAAGCAGGCTAGTGGGGTGGGGAGGGAAGGGGGATGTTGCAGTAACCTTCCCCTGCCACACCACTGCCTTTATTGTCGTTGTATATCATATATACAACGAAATTAGTTTCTTGCCACCGTTGTTAAGTGAATCTGGCTTCGCCCATTGACTTTGCTCTTCAGAAGGTCACAAAGGAGGAATCACATAATCCCAGGACTCTGCGACTGTCATAAATAAGAACAAGTTGCCAAGTGGCTGAATTTTGATCCAGTGATCATGGGGATGCTTGCAAGGGCAGTAAGTATGGGAACCTGCAATAAGTGACATTTTCCAGTGCCATTGTAACTTTGACAAATGGCCGTAAGGCAAAGACTACCCATACCCACATCTGATCCAGAGGTGGTAGTCAGAAGTGTTCTATATTAGCATTCTCCAAACACTGAATTCTGATTGGTCCACATGGACCGCAACCCGATTGGCCAACTGAACGGCTGTGATTGGCGCGCTAAGAATCAACCGCGATTGGCCGAGCCGATCGCGGGAGATTCAAAGCGCTGTCATTGGCTGCCGAGCCGCAAGCAATCCCTATATGAAGGGCTGCCGCGGCTCCAAGATCTTGTACAGGTCTTAACACTGAAATAAAGAGCGGAATGTACACTTGGTCTCGCGTCTCTGTGGGAACCGATCTACCCGATCTAACAAGAAGGTTCCGACCAGTTCTGGAGAACCAATAGTAGAAATTTGGAGTAGTTTGGAGAATCAGCAAATCCCACCTCTGACTGGCCCCGCCTCCATCTATTCTCTTCTTCCCAAGTCCCAGCTGATCGGCTGGGTCTCCTTTGGTTGCCCTGCATAGGAGAACGTAGTTGATTTTAATTTATTTTGCCTGGCATTCAATTGGAATATGCTCTATAATTTTTTTCACCTCGAAGAATGCTGTCCTATCTCCGTGATCCCTCTCTTCTCAAGACTAAGCAGATCCCTGTCATCTTGAACATCAATCAGAATAGAGCCGGAAGGGACCTTAGAGGTCTTCTAGTCCATCCCCCTGCTCAAGCAGGAAACCCTATACCATTTCAGACAAATGGCTGCCAGAATCCACACTGTGAGGTGCTCAATATGGCAGCTGGAGTGGGACATGACATTTGAGGCTTGGTCTGGTTGACACAGAACACCAAGGAATTACGATTGCCTGAAATCTGAACACTAAATGATTACTGTAGAAAGTTAGCACCCACCCAAATGTTTTGAGACATATTTTTTAAATGGCAGAATATTATATTTCCCTAAAGGAGAAACATGATCTTGGAGAGCAGCCGCCACCTTTGTTAATTGCCCCAGCAGGACTGGGCCAGCCTATATCTACAAGGCAAAAGACCTTTAGCTCCAGGCCAGGATGATGGGATTAAGACCCTTTAGGATTATCCAGCAGAAGGGTTCATTGCATTGCAAAAATCTAAGGATATTGCATCAACCCAAGGTTCAACCAAACTTGATTCAGACAAATATGACCCCACATGGCCCCATGGGAGTCTGACAGCAGCCAATAGAATACATTTGCTTGCCCAGGAACAGGAAGCTCAAGTTCAAAACTCAAGAGAAGCTATAAAAGCCACCCTCTCTCCACGCCATGTGGTCAGCTGCCCAGGACCTCAAACCCACGTGGTGGTCCTTTCCATCAATAAACCATCTTCCCAATCAGCCTCCATGTTTCCAGCGTCTTTCTCCCCACTTGGAACTGAACCAGAGGGAAGTTTCTTCCAACCTGAAAAGTCACACTAGCCTTTTTTTTTTTTTTTTGCAGCGATGGCCTGGAGCTGGCTCATCTTCCTACGGTCCTCTCCTGGATGGTAGATGGAGGATACAATCCTGCCCCCGATATTGAGGGAAGGGCTCTATGCAGACTTGGAATGAAAGGGCAGGTCGCCATCTGCTCAGGTAACAAAACATTTGGAGCCAACCGCTGTTCGAGATCTTGGCAGATGCATGCATTCCTCTTAAATTGCCTTCACTGGGAAGACAAACTGGGCCTGAATCTAGCTGCCTCCACGTGCCCCCCCCCTCCCATCACAAGGCAAAATGGGCCCTTTACCAATTATATAGAACGTTTTACTTTATCTCTTCCCTTTGATATCTTGCTTAGAAGCCCCTCTTCGTGGCGTAACCCTAATTTGAAGAGAACAAGGATTTCAGGGGCAGACGGAGAAGCTTCTCTCTCTTCCGTTTTCTCTTCTTTTTCTTCCGCTTTTTCTAACGCTGGCAGCACCGTCCCCCGAGGCAGGCCAGCTGACAGCCAGACCAGCAAGGGAAACACTGGTTGAAAGCAGGAAGCCAGTTTCCTTGCCAGTTTTCTTGCTAACCCTTGGTAAAGCAAAATAATCCAAATTTCCTTCCTTCCTCCCTTTTCTTCTTCCTTCCTTCCTTAGTTTTTCTCCTTCTTTCCTCCTTTCTTCCTTCCTTTTCCCCTCCTTCCTCTCTTCCTTCCTCCCTTTTCTTCTTCCTTCCTTCCTCCTTTCCTCCCTCCATTCCCTTTTCTCCTTCCTCCCTCCTTCCTTCCTTTTCCTCCCTCCTTCCTTTCTTCCCCCCTTTTCTCCTTTCTTTCCTCCTTCCTCTCTTCTTTCCTCCCGTTTCTGCTTCCTTCTTTCCTTTTTCTCCTCCCTTCCTTCTTCCTTCCTTTTCCTCCCTCCTCCCTCTTTTCCTTCCTCCCTTTTCTCCTTCCTTCTTCCCTCCTTCCCCCCCCCCAAGAGCTTTCCTCTGAGTTGTGAGGGGGCACCTTTTGTCCTCTCATCCGCCCACTGCTCCGATCCCGGATGGAGTCCCCTTTGGGGAAGTTGCCATCATGCAACCGCCAAGGGAGCTAAGTCAAGAGCACCTTGCGTTTTTAGTCATAAATCTGACTAAAGAAAAACTAGAAAGACTTGAATCTCCAGAATGAACAACTGGCAGGAGGTGCGGTTGGCGGGTGGGTGAGAGAAGAGGACTCAACGCCAAGAATGAACAAACCAGAGCTGGGACCCACAGGAGAAGGTGGCCAACAGGAAGTTCACCATGGACCCTCTTAATGCACCTCCGAACGCGCAGAAGGGGGGGCCTGCTTTCTCCCTCAGCCCTCCCTCCTTTCTGCACCTGGGGAAGGAGAAGCAATGTCCATTGCCAGGACCCTGCACCCCCCGTTCATCGGTTTGATTGACGCCCGCCTTTCACTCAGGGGCTCCAGGAGCCTCCGTGGCATTCTGTCCCCTTGTTTTGCTCACAACAGCCTCACAAAGGAGGCTGGGCTGAGCGGCATTTCTCCACCCACTTGCAACTCCCAGAAGTTGAAGGCGTTGAAGGCCAGGCCTCTTCAAGTGGCCACGGTGGAGAAACTCTGAGCCAAAAGGGAGGGATGCAGAGGTGGGATTCAGCCGGTTCTGACCGGTTCTACAGAACCGGTAGCAGAAATTTTGAGTAGTTCAGAGAACCAGCCAATCCCACCTCTGACTGGCCCCGCCAACCCCATCTCTTCTCTGCCTCCCATCGAGTCCCAGCTAATCAGCTGGGTCTTCTTTGGTTGCCTTGCATAGGAGAACGGAGCTGGAAAGCAGGTCAGGGGGATGGGGAGGGAATGGGGATTTTGCAGTATCCTTCCCCTGCCACGCCCACCAAGCCACACCCACCAAGCCACACCCAGAACCAGTAGTTAAAAAAAAAATTTGAATCTCACCACTGGAGGATTGGCTCAAATCCCCCCAGGGAGCCTCTTTGAGGGGAGGATTCAAACCTGAGTCTCCCCAGGCAAGTTCCAGACCTTCTTGTGCATTTAAGACTGGGCACAACCTGGAAAATAAAGGCACCCAGGAACCCAAGAGGGAATTTTGGCCCCTTGTGGCCGATCAAAAGCATCTCATCCCTGGGTCAAGCCTTTCCCCGAGGTGGATCCCTTTTCAGGAGCCTCCCACTTTGAGGGGGCCTTCAGATTCCCCCCCCAACTCTCCCTTTGCAGAATTTTCTGGTCAGTCTTCTTCCTGGCTCGTGGTGGTGGAACTTCCTTCTCTCCTCAGGGTTCTGGCTGTTTAACGCAATGATGGAAATTTCTTACACACACACACACACACACACACACACACACACACCAATGAGCAAAGATCAGCAGACCAACTGCCACCGTTGCTCCCATTCCTGCCACTCAACTCTCATTTCCAGGCTGCACAGTACCTGCTGCGCTGTGCATTGCGACTTGCTGTGCTTAGACTGGCTGGACGTCACTTGCCAAACGTTCTGTGAACCCCCCCCCCTCTTTGGGAAAAAGAGCCCAGTGACAGAACAGAGCAGGCGAAACCAGTTTCCCCCTTTTGGCAGTCTGTTTGGGAATTGCAGAAATCCCAGTGGCCCTTAGATGGCAGGGGGGAGTCTGTTTTCTGTAGCGTTTGGCTGCCCCCCCAGTGGCTAGCTAGGTTTCTGCCCGGGAGAACGGAGCTGGAAAGCAGGTTAGTGGGGTAGAGAGCAGAGGTGGCATTCAGCCGATTCTGATCGGTTTTGGAGAACCGGTAGCGGCAATTTTGAGTCGTTCGGAGAACCGGCAAATGCCAGCCCTGACTGCTCCCGCCAGCCCCATCTCTTCTCTGCCTCCCATTGAGTCCCAGCTGATCAGTTGGGTCTCCTTTTGTTGCCTTGCACAGAAGATCGGAACTGGAAAGCAGGTTAGTGGGGTGGGGAGGGAAGGGGGATTTTGCAGTATATCCTTCCCCTGCCACGCCCACCAAGCCACACCCACAGAACCGGTAGTTAAAAAAAATGAATCCCACCACTGGGTGGCCCATACCTTACAGGTACACCTGGGAAGCCAGCCTCTCTTTTCCTACCAACTACAAAACTCCTGAGTTCACACACACACACACACACACACACACGGCCCCCTTTTCCTTCACTACTGCTAACTTTTGTCAAGTCACAGTGAGGATACTTAACCAGTAGAACAGCTTGCCTTCCAAAATCACGGGCGCCCCATCCCTGGAGGTTTTTAAGAGTTTAGACAGTTACTTATGTGAAATAGTATAGGTTCTCCTGATTAAACAGGGGGCTGGACTAGAAGACCTCCAAGGTCCCTTCCAGCTCTATTGTATTGTATTGTATTGTATTGTATTGTATTGTATTGTATTGTATTCCATTCCATTCCATTCCATTCCAAATTCTGATGTGCTCAGTCTGCTACTCTTTTCAGGGGCAAAGTCAGAGGCAAAGTTTCACTCCTTTTCACAAAGTGACTGTTCCATTGAATGAAAACAATGCCAGCTGTTTTCTTTGGCCAATTTTGATCTTTGAACAACTCCCAGGTCACTTTTTCTGACATAGTATAATACAATGTACATGCTGAAATGGAACTTCCATGTCTCGGAGCAGCCTATGAGTATAAGGCGAAGGCCTAGGAAGAGCCATTGGCTTCAGTGCCAGCTGGACAGGTTCACGGAAGAGGAGCTGCCATCCTGACCCTTCCGAAGAACCACCCCGCTTCATTCGAAGGAGGGAAAGGGAAAGGGGAGAAGGAAAAGTGGCCGTTTTGGTCTCTCCTGGATTCCTGACTGATGAATTCATGGAGCTTGTGCCTGTCTGGGCTGCGATGTCTTTTTTGTCTCTCTCTCACCCCAGCTGGTGGTGGGCTGGCCGTGGTTGCATGTCAAGGGACAGATGCTCAGCGCATGCTAGGTGTCACATTTTCTCTCTTAGTCCTCCCTTGCCAAGAGTGGCTCCTGAGAGCTCTTCTCTTTGCACTTGACTCCATCCTCACCTCGGCTACTGGAACAGCAAAAACAAGCGCTTCAATATTCACAGTCCAGCTTTGCCTCCTCAGTTCAATTATCCCTGCTGTCTAACATGGATGGAAACAAGGACGTTCACATGAAGATGGAGAAAGAGAAATGGGAAACATAAACAGAACCCAAGAAAATGAGAAGTGACGAAACTTCAGGACAGAATGCAAACTCGCCAGGCGTCTCTTTTTTTTGCAACTACCGTGTTTCCCCGGAAATAAGAGACTGCAACCGTTCTTCGTATGTTTTTGTCTCCGGGCCTTTGATCCCCTTAGCTGGTCTTCTCTGAAGCCCTTTTCACCCAACTCTTGTTTTGCCTCGCTTGGAGAGTGTCATTTCTGCACATGGGCAGCACATGAACTGAAGTGGGGATGCAACCTGCTTCCATGAGTTGAAACGTCTGTTTGAGAAGGACCAGACCAGTCCTCGCACCTGTAACAAGTAACGACTGTCTGCCTCTGCTGCTTTGGGTTTGGTCGGGTGGCGGGGTTGGACTAGATGACCTACAAGGTACCTTCCAGCTCTGTTAATCTGTTTTGATCTGCTTTTACATTGGTATCTGAGGAAGATGGGACTTCTTGAAAGTGTATTTTCTGTTGCACCTTGGCATCTAGTGCAAGCTAGTGATGTCATGTTGTGTTGTGACAACAGCACACATGGGGTACAACACATATAATTTGCATGATGCAAATTCCTTAATCTGTGTCCCCCTTTGTCCCTTGCCTCCCACCCAGATGCCCATTGTATGTTGTGTAGGTTGCATCCAGGTGTTTTCAAATCCTGCATTCTCCAAAGTGCAAGCAAGGGTAACAGACGATATCTTTTTTTTTACTTCTGCAGCTCCCAATTTTCTTCCTGAAAGCCTCTTTTTTTAAATTCTCCAACTGGACATAAGGGACCTTCTATCTCCCTGTGGGGACTCACCTGCTCCCTGTCCAGAACATCTGGAAGGTCTGAGCACTGGCCCTTTTCTCTCTCCGCTTCTCAGAAGAGTCCGGCTGCTCTGATCTTTGGTGGAAAATGAGTGCCTTTGTTCGCAGCTGTTCCAGATATCTCACCTAAGGCTGCTTCCCTGAAATGGGAAGGTGTCTCCAACCGGGGCAACGTTAAGACTGGTGGACTTCAACTCTCAGAATTCCTCAACGTTAAGACTGGTGGGGAGTTGAAGTCCACCAGTCTTAAAGTTGCCAAGTTTGGAGACCTCTGGCCTTGTCTACAACTGGGAGATACAGAAGGATGATGCTTCTCTCCAGAGATCAGATGTGCCTGCAAAGCTAATACAGGTAGTCCTTGACTTACGACCACCAGTGAGCCCAAAGTTTCTGTTGCTAAGGGAGGCAGTTGTTAAGTGGGTTTTGCCCCATTTTATGACTGTTCTCGTCACCCTCGTTAAATGAATCACTGCCATTGTTAAATTAATGACATGGGGTTGTTCAGTGAATCTGGCTTCCCCATTGACTTTGATGGTTGGGAGGTTACAAAAAGGAATCACATGACCCCAAGGGGACACTGAAACCATCATAAATATGAATCAGTGGCCAAGGGGTCTGAATTTTGATCATGTGACTGCTGCCGAGATGCTGCTAATGGTCTGAAGTGTGAAAAACGGTCATAAGTCACTTTTTTCAGTGCCGTTGAAATTTTAAAACTGTCACTAAATAAACTCTTGTAGGTTGAGGACTATGTGAATTTCGTATTCCTCATCTATTCGGTTAAGGATTAGGAAAAGGGGTCTCCAAACTCGACAGCTTGAAGACTTGTGGACTTCAACTCCCAGAATTCCTCCTCCAGTCCTGTTAGCTCAGGAACTCTGGGAGTTGAAGTCCACAAGTCTTAAACTTGCCAAGTTGAAGACCCTTGTTTTAAGATGTGTGAACTTCAACTCCCAGAATTCTCCAGTCAACATGCTTTAAGATGCATGGACTTCAACTCCCAGAATTCCTCCTCCAGTCCTGTTAGCTCAGGAACACTGGGAGTTGAAGTCCAAAAGTCTTAAAACTTGCCAAGTTTGAAGAGACCCTTGCTTTAGCTGGTTAAAGACAATTGGAGTTGAACCAATCCCTCTGGAGGCTCTCAACTTGATGCAAGTATACAATAATATTATCTGAATTAATAATTACTAATTGGATGAATTGCCTGTTATGGCAGTGAATGGATAACATTAATCTATCCCCACTTCCATATATCAGCTGTTCTCTCTCACGCAGACCCCCTTACTTGTGTATCTTTCTTCCCGTCAGAAACAGCAGAAAGGAAGAGCAGGATGGAGAAACAAAATGGGATGGAGATGAAGTGGGAAGGAAAGGAAGAAGAGAAAAGAGAACATTTTGGATTAGGAATCATAGACGAACATCCCTGGGCAACTAGCCTCTATCCCAAGGGTCTCTTCAAACTTGGCAAGTTTAAGGCTTGTGGACTTCAACTCCCAGAATTCCTGAGCTAACAAGACTGGAGGAGGAATTCTGGGAGTTGAAGTCCACAAGACTTAAAGCTGTTAAGTTTGAAGATCCCGGGAACAGATAGATAAAGAGAGGTACAATACATAGAGAGAAAGAAAGATAGATAGATAGATAGATAGATAGATAGATAGATAGATAGATAGATAGATAGATAGATAGAGATAGAATAGATAGAGGGAGAGAGAAAGATAGATAGAATTGATAGAGAAAGAAAAGTAGAATAGATAAAGAGAGAGAGAGAGAATAGATAGAATAGA
This sequence comes from Pseudonaja textilis, assembly GCF_900518735.1. Next base: position 3,164,320 of record NW_020769377.1, read on the forward strand.
TAGATCAAGGGTCTTCAAACTTGGCAAGTTTAAGACATGGGGACTTCAACTCCCAGAATTCCTGAGGTAACAAGACTGGAGGAGGAATTCTGGGAGTTGGAGTCCCCATGTCTTAAAGCTGTCAAGTTTGAAGACCCTTGGATTAGAACATGGCTGAAATATTTGGAGGCTGTGATTGGCTGCCGGTTTATGAATGGGGGGGGGGCTCTCCAGTCCTTGTAACTTTGAATCGTCACTAAATGCACTGTTGTAAATTGAGGACGAGTGTGGAAAATGGTTATAGGTCACTTTTTGCAGTGCTGTTGTAACTTTGAATGTGAACTGTTGTAAGTCTAGGGATACCTGTGAAGTAGCACAAGCATCTTCAGTATTTGCTCTCAACGCACAGCGCACTATGAGCTGATCAGGCTCTCTCATACTTTTGGTCACAGGACTTGCCTTCTTGCTTCCCCGCTTCCTTTTCTGCCCTTTCTCTTGAGCTTGCGTGATCTCAAAAAGCTAAGCAGGCTCAGAAGGGGTTCCTCCCGGGATGGGCACCCATCACGATGCAACCCAGGGCTGGAAGTGAGGAAGTGGAAGGTACATTCTAAAGCAGGGGTCTCCAACCTTGGCCACTTTAAGACTTGTGGACCTCAACTCCCAGAAACAAAGCTGGCTGAGGAATTCTGGGAGTTGGAAGTCCACAAGTCTTAAAGTGGCCAAGGTTGGAGACCCCTGACCTACAGCACTTGAGGGCAGGAAAAGCAGCATCGAGTGGGGAGGAGGAGACCCAACCTGGGATTAAGGAGGAATTTCCTGACAGAACAATGAATCGGTGGAACAGCTTGCTTACTGGAGTTGGAGATATTCCATCACTGGAGGTTTATTCCAAAGCCTGGACAGATAGGAGGGTTTTGAGTTCCTAGTTGCTAGAAAAATAACATCAGAAAACATTTCAGGAAAATGGGATGAACTGAGGACCTTGGTCAGTGGGTTGGACTAGAAGACCTCTAGGATCCCTTTTGACCTATGGTTCTTGGAAGTTTCTGATTAGAAATCTGTCAGGATTCTTACTTTACTGGAGTCTCAGCTTGGCACATGGTGAACAATACAACTACAAGGGTTTCTAGCCAGCATTCCTGGTTTCTGCTAGCCGGCTGGCTATACCAGGGGTCTCCAACCTTGGCCACTTTAAGCTTTGCTGGCTGAGGAATTCCCTGAACTGAAGTCCATAAGGCTTAAAGTGGCCAAGGTTGGAGACCCCTCTTCTAAAGGGCTGATCAGCCTCTTCCGCCTGGTTGGCAGGAAAGGTGGACATGTCCATGGGGTCACCCGCTTGGAAAAGGAAGCTTCTCACCTTGGACCCACTGACCCTGGACTTCCTCCCACTTTTACAGCGTGTGTGGGGTGAGGGATGATCAGGAAACCTGAGCTTTGCAGCTACAGGAGAGGGAGGAGAGTAGAACCAAGTCAGCAAACACACGAAGCTTGGGCAGAAAATCTGGAATAGGATTTTGGGAGACCCCCAGGAGGGGATGACCCAGGATAAGTCCAGGGCCGCCTTTAAAGAAGAGTGGAGGGAAGGAAGGCCCAGCTCCAATTCGTTATTCTACCTTCAGCAGGGAACATGCCAAACATGAGCAGGGAGAGACAAATAATTGTAACATTAAATAGAATGTGTGGTTTTTTTTAAAAAAAGGTTTAAAAATTAGAAAAGACACAGGAGTTACAAGGACAAAAATCCACCTGAATAAGTCTTTTCCCCCCTCTCTTTTTGTGCCTCAAGCAGAGCAATTTGTTGACTTCATTAGAAGCAAATTAAAATGCTTATCAAATCAGAACTGGGTCCTAAGCAGCAATTCACTTACAACCTCAAACAACTTATTCACACATGCATTGATATAGGTGATCCTAAGACAGCTTTTCAAGGCAGCAAGTTAGCTTATGGGAGGATCCAGATTGTTGTGGGTAAGAGGCTGACTCTGTCAACCGCTTAGAGAGGGCCATAAAAGCGGTGTAAATGCTATTGCTATTATGAACTTTAAACATCCACACAGAGAAAACAATTGCAGAAAAATAAGCAAAGCACAGTTCATATAATATTTAAAATAAATTACAGAAGCCTACAAAAAACTGACTTTTGAACAGTACAACTTAGCAAAAGTTTATTTATCCTCTAGCCATCTCTTGGGAAGGCTAGGCTGGCCCCTTCTGAAACAGTTAACAATGGGACACCTATGAAGCTCCAATCCCAGGCCATGAAGGAAGAAACCCACACCTGGAATACCTTCCAAAAAGAAAAGTGCAGGACAAGGCAGTTTGTATAAGCCTATGATCAGCAAACTAGCTATCTTATAAAATCCCCTTTCTCAGCAGCAATAAATGCACATAAAACTTTTTCCAGGACAAGCAAGGATAAGATTAAATGCCCTGAATCATATAACCTGACTTTACCAACCAGCTAAAGCCCCATTCAACACCATGGGGCTTACTTCAGGCTTAGACTGCAACCAAAGGCATTTTGAGTTGCACATAAACTCCAGCAAAACTTTAGGCTCCCAGGGGAAGCCGCAAACAACAAACAGGAAAATAAAGGTTTATGACAGAATATTTGTGTTTTATTTAGGGATTTTAAACCAGAATTTCTAAAACTGTCTTGCATCTTTGGTTAATCCCCACAAATACACCTTACAAACAGAGAGTTCTCCCGGGGAATTAATTCTTAGGAAGAGGGAGGTAATGTTGGCACCTGGTACAAGGAATATTAAAAATTGGCACTTAGGTGAAGATGTCCATCCGTTGAAGCGTGCAACTTGAAAGTGCTGACTGGGACTGGAATCCAAAGCAGTGCCCATAAACTGTGACCCCTCAAAAGGAGCTCAGCATTCTCCCTAAAATGACCAGTGTGTGTGTGTGTGTGTGTGTGTGTGTGTGTGTGTGTGTGTGTGTGCCTGAAAGCCTTCAAGGGCCCATCCTGCCCAGGCGAAGCTCAGTTAAAAGTTCTGCACCGATTCCAAACCGGGTCCCCAAAGTCAAGGAAACCGGCTGCACAACGAGAGAAAAAAGTTTTGCAAAGTTTTTTTTCCCTATGGCTAAAGAGAGTTCTGTGCACAGCCTTAGTCCCGGCTGGTGAGATGGCAAGGCTCCGAGCAATAAAATAAACATAATAATAATTATAACGACGAGGACGACGACGACGAGAAGTACACGAGAGGCTTTCACAGTACAGGGCGGGCGGCGGAAGGAGGGGACCGGGCCGAAATCCCGAGCGGAGAAGCGGAGGGTTCAGTCCGGGCCGGCCCGCTCTCTTTCCCGGCCAGGGTTTAAGGTGGCAAACGCCGCGCGGATCCGCGCTCCCCACCTTTCTGTCCGCGGCTGCCCGGAGGAGGAGGAGGAGGCGGCGGCGGCGGCAGAGTTCGGCCACGACACCCGGCGGGGTCCCCGAAGAGCAGCGGCCGCTCCCGACGGCTTCGCCCGCGCGGGCTCCTCGCCCGGCCCGGCTCCTCCGCCCGGCGGCAGCGGCCCAGGCGCCCCTCGCCCGTCCGCTCAGGAGCAGCTGCCCATGGCCTTGACCAGCGAGCTCTCGGGCAGCTGCCGGAAGATGCCGCGGAGGGTCTCCAGCTCGCGGCCCAGCTGCTCGACGCGCTTGCGGAGCCGCTCGTTGTCGTTGCTCAGCTCCAGCACCTTCTGCTGCGTCTCGGCGTTGCGCTGCTTGGCTTTGTCGCGGCTCTTGCGCACCGCGATGTTGTTGCGCTCCCGCCGCACCCGGTACTCGCTGCTGCCCTTGTCCAGCGCCTTCTTGGACTTGCCCGCCGACGGGGCGGCGCTGGCGTTGGGCCCGGCTGCCTGGAGGCGGTGGGGCGGCGGCGGGTGGTGGGGTCCGTGCGGGCTGGGCGCGGGCGTGGGCGGCGGGGTGGGCTGCCCGCCGGGCTGCTGCAGGTGCACCGTGGTCTGGGCGCAGTGGGCCGCCTGGTACTGGAGGTGGCTGCAGGGCGGGCCGGCGGGCGGCGGCGGGTAGAGCGCCGAGAGCGCGGCCGCCTCGTCGTCTTCGTGCGGCTCCTGCTTGATGAGCAGCGGGCGCAGGCCGGGCAGCGGCGGCGGGGGACCCTGGCCCAGGCGCTCGTAGCCGCCGCCGCCGCCGCCCTCCAGCTTGTCGGCGTAGCAGTAGAGCGCGGCCCCGCCCGGCGGGAATCCGCCGCCCGGCATGCCGGCCCCGCCGCCCTCCAGCCCGGCCTTGGCGGCGCGCTCCTGCTGCTGCTGCTGCTGCTGCTGCTTGCTGTGCTGGAAGAGGTCGGCCAGGAACTCGTCGTTGAAGGCGCCCGGGTCGATGTAGGCGCTCAGGTCGATGGAGTTCTCGTGCTCGCAGATCTCCGGCAGCTCCGACGCCGCCAGGTAGCCGAAAGGACCGGCCGCCGGGACGAAGCCGAGCGCGGCGGCGGCGGAGGGCAGGTGCGCGGCGGCGGCGGCGGCGGCGGGGACCGGCGGGCGCTGCTGCTGCTGCTGCGGGTGCGGGTGCGAGTGGAAGGCGCTGGGCATCGGGGGCCGCGCGTCCGCCTCGTAGAAGTTGCCCGGCTCCATCGAGTAGCTAAAGCGGACCTCGGCGCATGGTCGGAGGCCGGCGGGGGTCCGGTGGCGGCGGCGGCGGCGGCGGCACTCCAGGTCGGGCCGGGCTGGCTCTGGGCTGGCCGCCTAGTCCCGGGCCGCCTACTTATACCTGCCGGCGCCCCCTAGCGTCCGCCTCCCCCCCCACCCCCCACGGCCCCGACGGTGCCTCCCCGTCCCACCTCCGGCGCCGCCTCCGGGCCGCCTGCCTGGAAGGGCCCGCGGGAGGGAGGGGGCGCTGCCTGCCTAGTTCGCAGCGGCGCCGAGGAAGCCTAAAGCCGCCCTCGCTCCCGCGTGCAAAAGCCCAGATCGCTCGGCGGAGACCCCCTCGTTACAGCGGAGAGCCCCCCCCCCCGCCCGGCCCGAAAGCCAGGCGGGCCACGAAGGCGCCCTGTCCCGCCGCCGCCGCCCTGATGGGGAAACGGCGGCCCCCGCAACTCCCGCACGGGACGCTCCGCGGTCGGTTCTGTCGTTGGCCCCCCCCCCCCGCCGGGCCACCCCCAGACTGCGCCTCCCTCCCCGGGGCTTTCCCTGCCAATAGCCGGGTCGGGTGGGGGCTGTATTGGCACGGACTTCCCTTCCGAGCGCCTGAGATTCTCCCCAAGTTGGAGACCAGCCAAAAGCGCCTTTTCCTCCTTGGAAATGATCTGGCAGATTAAGGCTGTCCGAAAGGCTGAGACACCTGGAAGCCGAGATAAGGCGCTTGGCAAAGGGCTCCCCAGAGTCCAAGGTTACCTTTCAGCAGAGCCCGAGGGAGGCCCATTAAAAGGCAGCCTGGGGGTCTCCAACCTTGGCAACTTTAACAGTTGTGGCCTTCAACTCCCAGAATTCCTCAACTTTAAGAGTTGTGGCCTTAAACTCCCAGAATTCCTCAACTTTAAGAATTGTACATTCAACTCCCAGAATTCCTCAACTTTAAGAATTGTGGTCTTAAACTCTCAGAATTCCTCAACTTTGAGAATTGTACATTCAACTCCCAGAATTCCTCAACTTTAAGAGTTGTGGCCTTAAACTCCCAGAATTCCTCAACTTTAAGAGTTGTGGCCTTAAACTCCCAGAATTCCTCAACTTTAAGAATTGTACATTCAACTCCCAGAATTCCTCAACTTTAAAAGTTGTGCATTCAACTCCCAGAATTCCTCAACTTTAAGAGTTGTGCAATCAACTCCCAGAATTCCTCATCCAGCTTTGTTGGCTGAGGAATTCTGGGAGTTGAAGGCCACAAGTCTTAAATTTGCTACGGTTGGAGACCCCTCCATATTCCCCTCCTTCCCTTGTTTCATTGCAAACTGCAGGTTGTCCTCGACTTACGACCACAATGGAGCCCAAAATTCCCGTTGCTAATCAAGAGGATTGTTAGGTGAGTTTTGGCCCCATTTTATGATGTTTCTTGCCCCGGTCGCTAAAGTGAATCACTGCAGTTGATTAGTTAGCAACCCAGTTGTTAAGTGAACCTGGCTTCCTTGTTGTCAGAGGGTGACAAAAAGGGACATTGCAACCGTCGTAAATACGGGTCTGTTGCCAAGCGGTGGAATTTTAGTCATGTGACCATGGGGAATGCTGCAGTGTGAAAAATGCTCATAAGTCACTTTTTGTAATGATGTGGATTCCAATGGTGACTAACAAACTGTTGTAAGTCAAGGATACTATTGTATGTTCACGGCCAACACTACTATCAGCAAAGTGAAAGTATAAACAACACAAAGATTTAACAGGTGATTGGGTATATACATTTGCTTCATAAATATATAAATCCCCAAATAGGATATAATCATTTTTATATGATTCCCAGATGACAATTTCCAACTTTTAGTTATGATTCGTCCAATCCTATGAAGGTTTTTCTCACAAATAGACCACAGGGTGTCGAGTGACACTTTCTTCAAGGAGATACACAGCCCAACTGGATTTTCTCTGGCCACCTGTTGGACCAGCCAAATTTTGGACTCAATTATTTAGAGCGTTTTCCACCTGCAGTTCGCCCTCCCCTCCCATTAGAATGGCAAGTTGGGAACGCAGAGAGCCAAGGCGCCAGGGCCGCTTCCGTGTGGCATTTGCACCCTAAGTGCTTTTTTGGAAACAGAAAGAGCGCCCCCTGTCAGCTGATGAGGAAACTCTCATCTGAGAGCAAATATATTAACCTTTGGAGACACTCAAGTCATCAGCAGCTGGAATGGAAAGTATAATAATGAAGCGAAAAAAGTTGAGGTGGACATTTTTGATCGCTGGACATTTGTGGTATGGACCTTGTCACATGCATTGAGAGGAGCAACTAAGATGTCCAAAGGCCTGTAGACTAAAACATATGAAGAACAGGTGCAGGATTTGGGTTTGGCTAGTCTAAAGACAAGAAGAATTAGAGGTGACATGATAGGAATATTATTTGAGGGGTTGCCCCGAAGAAGAGGGGGTCAACTTATTTTTCAAAGCACCAGAGAAGGCAAGAAAAGAAACAATAGGTGGAAACTAACCAAGAAGAGAAGCAACTTGGAATTAAGAAGACACTTCCTAACAGGGAGGACAATTAACCAGTGGAACAGCTGGCCTCCAGAAATCGTGGGCGCTCTCCATCACTGGAGGTTTTTAAGAAGAGACTGGACAGTCGCTTGTCTGAAATGGTCCTTCTTGAGCTCCAAGGTTTCCTCCCAGCTCTATTCTGATTGGTTGATTGATTTAGACATACCAGTTGACCATTTGAGGTGGTGAAGGTGCAGCTTCTCTCAGCTGCTAGCCAACTTTTTCTAGTCTACAAAGCTGGATCTGATTAGCATTTGGATGTGGACATTGGTGGAATCCCAGTGTTGCAGACTAGATCAATCAGTTGAAAAATCTCCCAGAGGAAGACAATTGCAAGCCACTTACGTACTGCTGCTTAGAAAAAAATATATGCCTAGACTTTGTGAAGTCAACCAAACTTTCCTTGACCCGAAAGCCTTTTACCTTGAATTCTAACTTAGGTAAGAATTAAGGGACACCTACACCCTGAATTGGATGCCACCTCTTTCAAATGGTCTCTTGCTTGAGCAGGGGGTTGGACTAGAAGACCTCCAAAGCCCCTTCCAGCTCTATTCTGATTGATTAATTAGGTGGGTGGCTGGTAAGGATTGTGGTCCTCAACGTACGACCACAATTGAGCCCAACATTTCTTTGTTGAGACATTTATTAAGTGAGTTTTGACTTATTTCACAACCTACTTTGACACAGTTGTTAAATGAATCACTGCAGTTATTAAGTTAGTAACCTGGTTGTTAAGTGAATCTGGCTTCCCCTTTGACTTTGCTTCTCAGAAGATTGGAAAAAGCAATGACATGATCCTGGGTCACTGGAACCACCATAAATATGAGTCAATTGCCAAGCATCCAAATTTTGATGCCATGATCATGGGGATGCTGGAAAGGCCATAACTGTGAAAAATGGTCATAAGTCCACTTTTCCAGTGTCATTAAATGAACTGTTGTAAGTCGAGGACTAACCTATTCTGCAGTTGCTGGAAAATGGAAAGATGATGGCAAATCAGGAAGAGCTGAAATGTGTGATCAAGAACACAATGGATTGCCTTTAACGGCAGCTGAGTTTTACACAAGAAAGATCAACTGATTAAGGACAACGGGCAGATCGCTCAAGGGGAATTTGCTGCCAATTTGGGGACTGTACTGAAATATTTGGATCACATTATTGATGCTTTTTAATATCAGGTTTCTGCAAGATGAGTTTCTTGCATATTGTCAGCAGACATGAAAACTTCTGAGTTGATACAGATTTCTCATATTTTGACAGAGCAGGTGGGGAATTTCTTGCATTGTGACAATTTCTAGCATTGTGATAATAGATGGGCTCATTTTTATGACTCAGAAATATAGGGTTGATCTCAGTTTCACTGCAAAAACACGTCAACATCCAACCACTGGCAGGAAAACCCATGGTTACAGTTTGCGGGGGGAGGGGGAGATTTGACAATGTTAGGCTATGCACCTCAGTCCCCTCAAGAGGGATGTGATGTTGGCTCAAAGTATCTACCTCACCTTTAGCACCATGCACTACCATCATTTCCCAGAACTGAAGGAACACCGTCATGTGCCCCTGATGATTCAGATGAAGAGGTAGAAACGACTAGCAGGATTTGGTTGAAATAAAATTCAGTATTATTTTGTGATGACTTTAAGAAGCTTGTCCATCATTGGCAGAACAGAATAGAAAATGATGTCATTATATGGAGAAGTTAAATACAGGTAACAGAAGAGTTCATTTCAAATATTTTTTTTTGTTTCATATATACCCCTACCCCTACTTAAAGTTCTGAAGATGGGGGCATTATTTTTCAATCATCCCTCATAGACTTCTCCAGAGCGCTACCAATAGGTCTTTGCGTAATGTATTTAAATTACAATAATTTGAGCCTAACCATTTGTTCCTTGAACAAGAATTCTGCTTTTTTGGGAGGGAGGTATGGGTATATCACCCGTGTCAATTTTTTTCAACTTTCAATTTCCAAACATTAGGGGTGTTCCAAAGTTGTGACATGCCACAAAGTTGTGACAATATCTATTGTAGAGATATTTTGGTATAATTTAGATGGGCTTGGTAAGTAACTAAATCAATACCATAGCTTTTTAACTTTTTGTTTCATTTGCATCTGAATATATTTTCCAAGGTCTTTATGGCTGCTATATCAAGTGTTGGTTTGTAATATATTTCTTGATTTCTTGTTCCGTTATTGATGGTTGATCCTGAAAGGGTGAAACTCCCCAGCAGTTCAATATCTTCATTGTCGAAGGTGATATTTAACGTCAGTTGTTTTTAGAGAATCAGGATGAAAAGGAGCATCCTAAGAGAGGATAGTAATGAAGGACAAACCGAAGAGAGAAAATTTATCAAGAGGCTTAATAAGGCTTCCTCTTAAAGCTTTTAGAAACATTATATTTTCCACTGCCTATGAAATGCTGCCTATTCCTATGACTGTGTAGTTTCTTTTTTTAAAAATGGAAAAGTTTGGAATGATAAAAGCATGAAGGTGTGGCCCCATTATGAAAATAAGCTGCTTTGTATGGTTGAAAGGTTAAACCTACCTGCAGAATCTCAACGTGGCATTTGGACTGTTTTCAAAGATCAGCCGTGAAGGCGGTTATCAGAAGCACCGGCTGCTCTTCTTACTGTTCCTATGGGATGTCCACTGATAACACCACTCAGCACGATTTTGTTCTGTGCTCTGTGCTGGGATGTATAGATAACTATGTAGGTCCAAAGTCACAACTGAACCAGTATCTTTATGGCGGCCAAGCAAATGTCATAAAAACGGCTGTTAAGCTTTTCAAAAACCTTTGTCAGATTAGAAGCTGGTGGCAGAAGAAATTGAAAAAGTACTTTAAAAAAGTGGCTACATGTTATGACTCTGAGGTTGCACCCTGGACCTCAGGCGGAGGCGACAGGTTTCATGAGGGTGCTGCCTCATTCAAACAGTGAAGAACTGTGGGGTAGTAGGTGTAGATCAGGGGTGGGCAACTATGGCCCTTTTATGAATTATGGACTTCAACTCCCAGAATTCCTGAGCAAGCCATGCTAGCTCAGGAAATTTGGGAGTTGAAGTCCACAAGTCATAAAGGGGCCATAGTTGCCCACCTCTGGTGTAGATGATTGCAACAGTAGTCCTGCTAGGAAGCACACAGGTCTGGTCAGATGTGGGACGTGTTCTTGGAGATTCGGGGAGATATAAAAAAGATGTTGAGAAGAAGAAAGTGTGCAGAGAAGAGCAACAATGATGATAAGGGATTTGGAGGTAAACCATAAGAACGATTGAGGTAACTAGGATATATATCTAGTCCTAATAAAGAGAAGGACTAGGCTGATAGCAGTACTTGGGGGGCTGTCAGAGAGATGAAGGGGTCAACTTATTTGCCAAAGCACCTGAGTTGAGTGCGTAACGATAGAAACTTATCAAAGAGAGATCCAACATAGAACTAAGGAGAAATTTCCTGACAGTGAGAAAATTAATCAGTTGGAATGACTTATCTTCAGAAGTTGTGAGTGCTCCATCACTGGAGGTTTTCAAGAAGAGACCGGACAGCCATTCCCAGAGTAGTTTAGGTCTCCTGACTGAGCAGGGGTTGGACTAGAAGGCCTCCAAGGTCTCTTCCTATTATTCTATCATGCTCGTTATTTGGCACTAATGACAAGCTGAGACCAAAACAATTTGTGGGACTGCTGATGGGGGGAATGTGAAGTAGGGCATTCTGTACATCCATGTTATACAGGTCTTTGACTTGCAACCATGCATGTGGTGACCATTCAAAGTTACAATGGCACTGAAAAAAGTGACTTATGACCACTGCAGCATAACATGGGGAAACCCTTGAAGAGCATTCAAAAGTTACAGCTGGTGCAGAGTGGGCGGGTGTGGACAGTTCTTGGGGCCCAAAGAATGGCCCATGTAACGCCACTGGCCCGGGAGTTGCGTTGACTGCCAATTTGCTTCTGGGTGCAATTCAAGGTTTTTAAAGCCCTTCGTGGTCCAGGCTACTTGAGGGACTGTCTCATCCCACTGGGATTGGTCCGTCCCACCTGTACCAGCAGAGGAGGATGCTGCAGGTCCTATCAGCCTGAATATTCCAGCTAGTGGGATCCAGAAGGTCCTTCTTTGCCTTGTGGAACATCTTGCCCCCTCCAGTGATGCAAGTCGGCCCCAAGCCTGCTGACCATTTGTAAGGGTTTAAAGACCTGGTTCTGTCAGTTAGTTTGGGGCCCCAATGCGGAAACATCACTATGGAGGAGGTTGATCAATTGTTAATCATCTCTTCCTCTCTCTCTATCTGTAATTGGATCACAGCGTTTGCAGATATTAATTTATGAATCTAAACTAACCCTAATCCTAATCTAATCTAATCTATTTTTAGGATTGTAAACTGCCCAGCGTTATCTTGATGAGTGGCCAATAAATTTTATAAATGATAGCAACAGCACTTAGACTTACATACCACTTTATAATGTTTTACAGCCCTCTCTAAGCAGTTTACAGAATCAGCATATGGCCCCTAACAATCTCGACCTTGGAAGGATGGAAGGCTGAGTCAACTTTGAATGAATGAATGAATGAATGTAGTTTTTCTGCATGACAAGTCGGATCTTTCATTTCCCTTGATGCTGATCAGTATTTTTCTTATTTTTCTTTCCACCTTTCCCAACATCATAGCCTTTTATGTGGAGTCTTAATTAGGATAATTTGAGCCTGATCATTTGTGCCTTAAGATGTGGTCGGAGGTCATTCATGCCTCAAATCAATTCTAGATTGATTCGTTTGATGATGCATTTATTGTTGTAAGTATGGATATGTCACGGCATTTCAATATTTTTCCAATACTTTCTTGGCTGCTCTACAGAATGTATGATATATTTCTTGACTACTTGTTCCTTTATAGTTGAAGATTGATTCTCAAAGGCAGAAGCTACCCACCATTTTGATATCTTCATTGCTAAGGCTGTGTTCTTTCCTGTTGTTGTCTTTATAGTTAATTTTAGTGGTTTTTTTTCACTGTGCTCATTGACCTTTATTATTAGGATTTGCAGACCTTTGTATTTTTGGCTATCAGGATAGTGTCATCAACAGAGTACAGGTTACTGATATCTACTGCCCCAGTTTTCCTTAATATATATTTGGCATATAGTTTGAATAAATAATGGGAGATAATTCAGCCTTTTCTCACTCCCTTGCCAACTTGGAGCTAATTTGTTTTCTTTCCCACTCATCTTCTGTCAGCCCCACTGATAGACCAGACTGGAAAATCAACTCTAATTTTTGATTGAGATTGGCTATAACAACAGAATCTCACAAATCTGATTGCCTCCTCCTCCAGATTTTATCTTGCTACCCAGAACTTAAAAAATGTTTCAGCCCTCTCTGCTTATGCAATCACCCTTGCATATTTCTGTCAAAGTCATCCCTCCAACTCTCCATATCTACCTTACCTAACAGAATCACTACCCTTATTGACTGTCTCACACAGACTTCTGGATGCATGACGAGATTCTTTTATGGAGAAATCCTGGACTGCTAGAGAGTGAGAAATTGGCTTCAAGTATGAATTTTGCACATAATCATGTACACATAAAGCCAGCCAAATTTCAGGAAGAGAGCTTTTGCATGTGATGGCACTTGCTAGTTTTACCTAGCTTTTAGGGAACTTTAGGGGAGGTGGGATTGACTGGCTGCTACAACTACAGTAACAGGAACAAGGATGAGAAACACAAATTGTCTGGCACTTGGTCCTTCCTTTCTTTCCCTCACAGCTGTCTATCCAGATAATAATCGTTGCTCAGTTTCTGGCTGAGATGTAGGGATTCTGAAGTTGATAGATCTAGATCCTTGTGAGATTAAACATTCTGTTAAATATTCTTAAAAGTTAATTGTTATGGTCAGTTTAAGGTACAGCAGGCTATAATTGTCTTCCAGCCATGGGCTATAGTGTAGAGGTAGCTTGTGTTTTTCAGCTTTTGAGGCCCAGAACTGGGAACCTGCCAAGATGGTGCTGTACGGGGTTAAAAGGGTGGAGATCAGAGGCATAATGACGGTCAGATGCAAGCTCTGGTGCAAAATTGCAGGAATGTACAAAGCATTAACTCATTGTTCAGCTAAGAACTTTCAAAGTCCAAGAGGCTCAGGAACGAAGAAATTATTGCACACAGGCACAGATTTGGTATTTTAGAAAAATCACGATCATAGTTGTGGATCTCTGGGCAGTTTCTTTTGCCATGACATCCCCTTCCCCATGGTGTTCTTCAACTGGCCATGGATCTCTCCAATGGCTGAAGGGCCTCTCTACCCTTTGGACTTCTTGTTGAGAAAAGGAAATGAGAAGTCTGAAGGTTGCTATGGGTCAGTGTTAATTGTCTTGACGATATTTCTACCACTGAATTTCTTCACTTCTGATGTATTCTATTAACCTTCTTGATTTGATGTTGTCAGCTTTGCCAATATTTGAAGTGAGTGTCTCCATCCAGACTCTTGAGGTCATTTCCATAGATCAGCTTGATTCCTTTAGTTTTCACTATTTTCCCCTATTGATGTTGGGGGTGGCACATTTGTCCAGTCCAAATTCCATTACAAAATTTTGCTGTGAATGTGGGCATTATTTGAGCAGTGATTCTATTTCTCCAAAAAGATTCAGATTGTCCGTGGAAAGTAGGTGGAATAACCGGGTAGATATTCCTGATGTTTGATAGCCATGGCCTGACTTGTTTAGTATTGATGACAGTGTTGAGCCCGAAATTTGCTTATTTCTTCTTGAATGGGTTTTCATCACTTGGAAACCTGACAGACAGAGGATTCAGTGCAACAACGGTAGTGGTGATAGTCTCCTTGAAAGATTCCTATCTTGATGTAACCTCTCCCAGTCTATCACCATTGATCCGCAACTGTATTTCCCATTATTCAGAAAGCTTTTTGCACAAAGCTTCTTTTGGTTCCGTTGACTCATATTATTTCCATGTGTTTGATTGTTCGATCACGTGGCAGGAATTGAATGCCTCCTTGTAATCAATCCAAGTTACATTCAAGTTGGTTTCCCTTCTCCTGCCGTTTTTCCAAAATCATATTTTCAGTCAGGGACTGATCTTTTCTTTTTCTGCTGTTTGGACAATTTCATTTCTGTTAAGTGGTAAGAGATTGTTTTCAATTAGATGCTGTTGGACTCCATCAACTGCTGTACCAGTTCGCAATTTGAAAGTTGCTAATAAGCAAATAATTGACTGGTAGCTGCCTGATGCTGCCCCTTTTGTTGGATCTTTCAGGTAGGGTTTTGCCAGGTATTAACCAATCTTCAGTTTCACTTTCTTGCAGTGTGTCGTTAAACTGCTTGGCAATGAGTGGGTGCAGTCTAGGCAGATATTCCAAGCAAAAATCACGCAGTTCGTCTTAAACATGTTTTCTTCCAGTGAGTCCTGCAACTGCTGGCCCAGATTGCTCAGCCAATAGTAGACAACAATAAATCTGGTATAGGTTTGTGTAGTTTACATCTCATCGTATAGTAAACCAGCCATCCCCAAACCTTTTGGCTCTGTGGTGGCAGCAATGGTGTGGAGAGAGATGGTTTCATGCACATGTCCACCATTTACACAAATGGAGCTTTGCAGACTTGCCTGCTGCTTGCGCGGACCAGTTCCCCAGAGGCTTCAGACTGGTACTAGTCCACAGACACGTGTGTGTGTGTGTGTGTGTGTGTGTGTGTGTGTGTTGGCGACACCTGTAGTAAAGTACAGAAAGACACTCTTCCTTTCGCTCCTCTGATGAGACCTGTCCTCCATGGTTGAATCTCTGGTGTTGTCAATGGTGCTCCATTCAAAATCCAAGAAAGAAACACTTAGACTCCATAAATTAGAGAAAAGATATCTTTTACTGGAAACCAAGTGGTAGCATCAAAGGAATTCTGAATCTGAGGATTTACGCGTGAAAAACACATATACAAAGTGATGGCAACGTTCCCACCCAAAATAGTTCAAACTGTCCATCCAATTGAAGCTGTGTATAATGTCATGTGGGGCATCTTCAGGTGGTGATGCAGACATCTGGCCGTTGACCTGGGCCTAGTTTGATAAAGAATTGCAACTGCTCAATAAGCCAGCAAGTAAGCATAAACAATGAAGTTTTCCCCCAAGTTATACAGTTCTTTCTCCAAACTTCCAGCACATTTCCCACACCCACAAAATCCAAATATTTCACACGCACGCCATTACCATGGCAGCCGAAAGATGCGAAGGAAAGGAATCTTGAAGGCTGACAGGTGCAGCTCTCATTTTCCTCAGAGCACGCAAAGCCCCACAACTGTAATTATTGGAAAGAGATTTAAAGAGCCACAGAGGCCTGGATATAGTCTTCACATCAATTTATACAACATATAAAGACTGGATTTCAGTGGGCTTCCATTTTAGGCTCCATGAGAGATGGGAAGGCCTGGAAAATAACCAGAAAAATTGTGGGAAAAAGTTTCCCTCCTATTAAAAAAGGGAGGGAAACCAGTTTTTTTCCTCATTTTTTCAGTTACTTTCCAGGCCTCCCCATCTTACTCTTGACTAGCCTAAAATGGAAGCTCGTTGGAACCCCAATCTTTGTATGTTATGTAAATTGGGCCATCACGTGAAGGTTTCCATATGGTATCGTCACACGCGTTTCATGCGTGAACAGAGTTTTGAGGGTTTTCCTGACGCGCGTCACGCGGGTCATGTGGACGCGTCAGAGGCGGGCCATCCCACAGGAGCACAAAGGACACCCCCACCGCCCCCTCCTACTCAGCCCTCCCGCCTAATTCTCCCATTGGCGGTCAGGAAGGCGCATTCTTGGGCAGCTGCTCTGCGATTGGGCCAGGCGCCTGCCAGTCGGAGGCGGGCAGGGCGATTGCATCAGCCTTGAGGTAATCCGCCTCGCGATTGGCTGGCGGACGTTTCGCAACCTCTGGCTCCCGCCTCTTCGGAGAAAGGACGACGGCGGCGGCGGCGGCGGCGAGCCGAGTCGGGACTGGTGGGGCCCGCGCCTTCCTCCCGGGCCAGGTGAGTGGTTCGCGGCATCCTCTCCGCCGGCATCCGTAGACATCTGGCGGCATCCGCCCGAAGGAGCCCGGGATGGTGGTGGTGAAACCTTGGGCTGGGCCTACTACCCGTCCATTCCCCGCGCGAGAGAAGCCGGCCTAGGGCTCTGAGAGGCCAACTCCCCCTCCGGGACCTCTTGCCGCTGGACTCCGGCTCCCTTCAGCCCTCGTGCTCCGACTCCCCTCAGGCGCCCGGCGCGGTCTCCTCGCGCGCTTCCCCCCCCCCCGCCGCACTCCTCTGCGAGCGGCCTGGCTGTTCCCACGGCCGCCTCCTCCCCCGCTCCCCTTGGCCGGAGGGGGTCCCGGCAGGTAGGGAAGGGGGAGTGCGCATGCGCCAGGCTGGATGATGCAACTTCGCAGCAACCGTGGCCCGGCCCTGCCGGGATGAAGTCATGCTTGGGCAGGCGGGGAAAGGCCGGGCGGAGAGGGGCGGGGGTGTTTTCTCTCTCTCTCTCTCTCTCTCTCTCTGCCGCAAGCGGGTCTGGGGGGGACTCGGAACCCCCCCCCCCCCCTCTTTTCGGTTGCTCCGGGCTAAGCCTGTGCTGGTTATTGGAAGGAGGTTTGGAGTGCGGCGTTTTTATTCGTTTCGGTTGCTTGGAAGGGAAATAGTTCAGGAAACGGTCATTAACCGATAGGGTTTCCTTGCCTTAGCAGGGGGTTGGACTAGAAGACCTCTAAGGTCCCTTCCAGCTCTATACTATTCTATTCCATTCCCATTATTCCCATTCCTATTATTCCTATTATAATTCCTATTCCTATCCTGATCCTATCCTTGGCCGCTTCCCTAGAAGAAAACAGAAGAGCTTTCAAGATGCACGCTTGTGCTATTAAGTTTTCACACGGTTTGCAGAGTTTGTAAGAGGTGGATCATTTCGTAAGTAAAGACGAGCGACTTTAAAAAAAAAAATACTTGCAATATATACTCGATGGAGGTTTTCAAGAATAGATTGGACAAACAAAGACCTCCAAGATCCCTTCCAGCCAAATCAAATTTGGGGAGTTGTAGAACAGCACGATCATTAAACCATGGTAATGTTGGACTGACACAGTGTGAGATGTCAGTGAAGGGTGGATATCCATGCTTGTGCCTGGTTTGTATTGGTGTCTGTGTATAAATCGCCACTGAGTTTCTTAGCTGTTTGATAAACCCTTGGTCATTTCACCAGGGCTGCACTGGTTATTGAAGCATAGTGAAAGCTAAAGAACCACCAAAGGATCTGCTAGCAAAAATACTTCAACTTTGTAAATCAGGAGAAAGAAAGGATATAAAAATACATCCAAATACACTGCTCAAAAAAATAAAGGGAACACAAAAATAAGACATCCTAGATCTGAATGAATGAAATATTCTTATTAAATACTTTGTTCATTACATAGTTGAACATGCTGTCAACAAAATCACACAAAAATTATCAATGGAAATTAAATTTAGCAACCCATGGAGGTCTGGATTTGGAGTTAGACTCAAAATTAAAGTGGAAAAAAACACTACAGGCTGATCCAACTTTGATGTAATGTCCTTAAAACAAGTCAAAATGAGGCTCAGTAGTGTGTGTGGCCTCCACGTGCCTGTATGACCTCCCTACAACGCCTGGGCATGTTCCTGATGAGGTGGATGGTCTCCTGAGGGATCTCCTCCCACACCTGGACTAAAGCATCCCCCAACTCCTGGACAGTCTGTTGGTGGATGGAGCGAGACATGATGTCCCAGATGTGCTCAATTGGATTCAGGTCTGGGGAATGGGCAGGCCAGTCCATAGCATCAATGCCTTCATCTTGCAGGAACTGCTGACACACTCCAGCCACATGAGGTCTAGCATTGTCTTGCATTAGGAGGAACCCAGGGCCAACCACACCAGCATATGGTCTCACAAGGGGTCTGAGGATCTCATCTCGGTACCTAATGGCAGTCAGGCTTCCTCTGGCGAGCGCATGGAGGGCTGTGCGGCCCCCTAAAGAAATGCCACCCCACACCATTACTGACCCACTGCCAAACCAGTCATGCTGGAGGATGTTGCAGGCAGCAGACCGTTCTCCACAGTGTCTCCAGACCCTGTCACGTCTGTCACATGTGCTCAGTGTGAACCTGCTTTCATCTGTGAAGAGCACAGGCTGCCAGTGGAGAATTTGCCAATCTTGGTGTTCTCTGGCAAATGCCAAACGTCCTGCTTGGTGTCGGGCTGTAAGCACAACCCCCACCTGTGGACGTCAGGCCCTCATACCACCCTCATGGAGTCTGTTTCTGACCGTTTGAGCAGCCACATGCCCATTTGTGGCCTGCTGGAGGTCATTTTGCAGGGCTCTGGCAGTGCTCCTCCTGTCCCTCCTTGCACAAAGGTGGAGGTAGCAGTCCTGATGCTGGGTTGTTACCCACCTACAGCCTCCTCCACGTCTCCTGATGTACTGGCCTGTCTCCTGGTAGCGCCTCCATGCTTGACACTACGCTGACAGACACAGCAAACCTTGCCACAACTCGCATTGATGTGCCATCCTGGATGAGCTGCACTACCTGAGCCACTTGTGTGGGTTGTAGACTCCGTCTCATGCTACCACTAGAGTGAAAGCACCGCCAGCATTCAGAAGTGACCAAACCATCAGCCAGAAAGCATAGGACCTGAGAAGTGGTCTGTGGTCACCACCTGCAGAACCACTCCTTTATTGGGGATGTCTTGCTAACTGCCTCTGCTTTCCACCTGTTGTCTATTCCATTTGCCCAAGAGCATGTGAAATTGATTGTCAATCAGTGTTGCTACCTAAGTGGACAGTTTGATTTCACAGAAGTGTGATTGACTTGGAGTTACATTGTCTTGTTTAAGTGTTCCCTTTATTTTTTTGACCAGTGTATTTGAAAATGCCAATAAGTCCTGTTCAAATGCTGACCAGAAAGTGTAAAAATAGGGTTCTATTAATAGCGCCCTGGTCAGGTAGACCAAGAAGGATGTCAGACACAATTGCTAGGAAAATCAAGCAAGTTTTACTGAAATACTTCTCTGAAGCAAAGTAGTGTGACTCTTTCAGCAGGCACAATAAGGAGATGTTTGAACATATCCAGAACAGCTTCTAAAGAAGCCTCAAAATCATTTGGAGTGATAAGATCAAAATTATTTTATGGTCACAACCATATAAACACCATATTTGGAGAAGTGCATCATCCTTGAAGCATGCAGGTGGAGCTCTGCTGTTTGGGGGTGTGTGGGTGAGCTGCAGGGAATTAAATCAACATTGAAGGCAACATACATTCAGCAGTGAAGATTCAGTGAAGGTTCTGGAGTGACCGTCACAGTCTCCTGTGCATCATTGAGTTGGGGATTTTAAACATGCAGGCCATTCCAAGGAATACATAGGACATGGAAGCTTTTTGCCAAGAAGAAGGGAAGCTTTATTGTGTAAAAAAAAGGCTTTAGTCACAATTATCATGAAAGACTGAAAGCCATCATTGATGCTAGAAGGGGCAGTGCATAATATTAAGAGTTAAGCACTTGGAACATTTTAAACAGGACTATTTTATTTCCTTTATTGCAATGGTTTATTGATTGTACTTTTCTGGGATGCCTAATAAGTTAAATTACATTTAAAAATTGCACTTCATTTGATTGCTCAAGTTTATGTACCAACTCTTACAAACTCTGCAAGGGATATATATGTATTTTTAGTATAGCTATACAGACTATTGGTTCTAAATAACTTCAGTGCTATGGCTTGCATTAGAAATATCAGCCATCAAAATGTTCAAAGTAAAGACACATTGACGTTGGAATTTCAGCTGTTTCATGTGTTTGAGCTGAGGAATCTGAGATGACCAATTGTTTCCAAAAGCAGTAGCATGTGTTCCAAGAGGCAGCTTCTTTCTGGCATGTGTAATTTGGATTTTGGTGCTAAAAAGATCAGCCTTCCAACTGAGGCATTCTGTCTTAGCGCTTCTTACAGTAATCCAGGATGGTTACAATATTATGGCTTGTAAAATGAAATTATTGCAAGCTCAGAAGGTAAGCAAGGTCATGCCTGCCTAAGGTTTGAATGGGAGGACCGGGGGAGTCCCAAGGTGGTAGACTAGGCTGAGAAGTCAACCCCCCAGAAGGCAGCCAGTGACAATAAATCACTTCTGTGCTGTTGCCAAGGAAATAAGCTCATGAAGTCCCAGGAGTTGAGTTCAGTTTGGAAACTTATTTTAATTGTTTTAATAGATTCTCAAAAAAATCTGATTATGCCTTTAGATGTTAAGATCTAACCAATCAAAAACTGCCATGGAAACTGTGATGCAGTGTTTTAAACCTATTCCCCATGATATTACCTATTTTTCATTGTGTATCATTTTAAAATTAGTAATTTAAAAAACCTAGGGGAAGGGTATTGGTATCATGGATTATAATGAAGGTTGTTGCCTTGTATATTCTCAGGGGTCAGACGACTATTCTCCAGGTAGTGGTCCTCAGCTGGAAATGCGTGCAGACACAATAGTTACCTCTTTACCATAATAAGGACTTATGAGGCAAAGGTGGAAACGTAACCCCAATGTTTCCTTACAGTTTCCTCAGATTGTGCTGATGAAATTTAGTAGCAAATCTGAGAGATAAGATTCCCACCTGTTTTCTGTGAAGGACAGAAAGATGAAGATAGGTAAGTTCGATAAGCTTCAAAAGAGTTTCAAAACAAAGCAGTTTTAAAAGTTAACTCCACAAATAGATGACAACATTGCGTCATCTTAAAACTTTTTAAATAAGTTTTTAGCAGCTGAAAGGGAGCTGATCTCATGTAGGATCAGGCTTTTTGTGTCTGATATACGTTTGGATGTTCAGGGGTTTTTCTGATGTGCATTGTTTCTTACAACTGGAAACAATGCAGGCAGCTTTTATCACTCCTTGCTTTGTGTTGGATAGAAAGAAGCAGGAAGATAGCCTTGCATCTGGATTGCAATATGGACTTAGGGTATCACCAAATTTATATACCTTGTCCATGAAAAACCTTTAGAGGAGCGTTTGTTTTCTATTGTTAATACCAAAGAGCACCCTACCAAGCTTATTACTAATATGCACAGTTTTAGGGGAAAAAAATCTGAATAAAACCATCAGGTAAAGGGATGCATATCTAGATATGCAAATCTGTAAATGTTATATGAAGTATTTATAGAAACGGACTTTTAAGCATGTTGTATTGAATATTTTAGAGAAAACTAATAAAGAGGTTACTGAATGGTAGGATATGAGTACCTCAGAAAGTTTACTTGGACTTTCTTAAGATATAGGATGGAAATTATACAGGTTAACTTGCTGTGTTAAAAATACATTACAAGAAGTTGTATAGGAAACGTCATGATCAAGGCAACAGGTATATTAAGATAACTAGTGTACAAAATTGCATACTATTAGACTGATATAAAGATAAAACAAATTAGTGCAGTGAAAAGAAGCTGTGTCTGCATTCTGGCAAAAGTTTATAGTGCAGGATAGGATGACAGAGCACTTTATTTCAGCATGATAACCATTCTGTATATAATTTGCATGAGATTAAATTTATCTCTTCTGAAAAAGGATTGTAAACATTGAGGAAGATGAATTTCTGATTGCTGAACTTGTGCCCTTGTGCTTGTGGCATAATAGACTCCTCCCAGGTTTTAGGTACTCTACCTAGTTAGGTTTCATTGCTTTTTAATTTAGTGTCTCTCTTGGCTTGGCCAACTTAACAAAACGAATGCAATGTTTCTCAAACAGATTTGGGGCAGAGCCCTATATGTAAGGTACCCCAAACTGCTTTCTGGCTTGGACGATTTACTTTTTGCAACTGTTAAATTGCCCCTAGAACAGGGGTCCCCATATTTGGCAACTTTAAGACTTGTGGACTTCAACTCCCAGAATTCTCCAGCCATCATAGCTGGCTGGAGAATTCTGGGAGTTGAAGTCCACAAGCCTTAAAGTTGCCAAGTTTGGAGAGCTCTGCCCTAGAATGTCATGTTTCAGTGAGAGGAGTGGAACGTTCTGAAATTGGGGAGTTGTGCATACTCCTACAAATTAGGCAGCTAGTAAGATGTAGCCCAAATGGCCCGATTATTTAGTGGACACATTGGTCCAGCATACTTTGATAATGATTCAGAATAAGCACTCCAGCTTGTAGAAACACAGCATATCTGCTTTTCAATAAAGGAACCATGGCTTTTTTCAGAATACTTTGTGAATATGAAAAAAGGGGGGTCTCTTTCGTGGTTCTGTGTTTTGTACAAGCAATGTACTTTTTGCACCTGGACTGTTTCAGTAGTATCCTACAAAATTTTCCTCAAGTTAAACTTTCCATCCAGTCATAGCTCTGTTAATTATTTGCAGACCTTGAAATCATGTCCAGCCTTCCCCAACCCAATCCCACTAAATGTGTTCTGACTAGAACTTGGCGAGTGACATTATGGCATACCCGAAAGCAGAGGTACGTGTGATGAGAGTTTTTCCCCCCTCTGCCTCTTTCTTTAAAATGCTGTAGCCTCTTTGACTTTAAATCTGCATTTTGGTCTTGTAGGGGACGGTAATACTAGCCCAGGTGTTGTTTTAAAACATGAAAGAATTGCTCTATCTTTCATGTTCTTCCTACTGGTTTTCATTCATTTGCTACTCCCAGTTTTTATCACAGGCATTTTCCCTCCCCTTCCCATCACCCATTTATACACAGAAGGAAATATGTGGCCTCCAGGGTTTGTTAACCATTTTCAACCTCCGTCTCTAATCTAAACCTCCTGGTTCAGATGGCCACTAATAGCTCTTCAGTTATTTCAGATTGCCACAATTTCTCCATCTATCATAGTCTAAGAAGAGTCACTTTTTTTCCTTGATGGATCGAAGGATATCTGGCTTAATCCTTAATCCTTAAATTTGCAGGGGACAAACTTACTTCCTAACATCTTTAGCGACAAATTGTTTCCCATGGTTAATCTCTTTTCTTAATTCACTCCTCCACCACCGGCTCCTTTCTAACATTCAATATCAATAACTTTTGAGACTGGCTAATAAGACCAATATCATTGATTGAGGAAAGTTCAATTTGACCAGATTGCTTTTTGTTTTGGTACAGATGCTTAAAAGACAAGTGGCTAGAGCTGGGATGTCAAACTCGATCCAGTTTTGGGCCTTGTCAGGATTTTGTTTGCCCATGGGAGTGCGCGGCTGGGTTCTCATGACTGACTGGGAGCCGTGGCAGGGGCTGGCGCCCCTCGCTGTCTCCTGGACAGCACTCTGCAACCTATCGCAGGCCGGATCCAGCCCATGGACAAGAGTCTGTAATTTTGAGCTCAATGTGGCAGAATGTTTCATAACAGAAATTCTGCTAGCTGCAAATTTCTCAAAACGGCAGAAATTTCAAGTGCAGGAATCTAATCTGACTTAAATACGAAGCAGTATCAATGTGCTTAAGCCAGGGGTCCCCAAACATGGCAACTTTAAGACTTGTGGACTTCAACTCCCAGAATTCTCCAGCCAGCATAGACCCCAGGCTTAAGGGCTCATATTGTGGAGAGTTAACCAGCAGATGTGGGGGGTGGGGGGGAGGTGGCCAGGTGCATTCTACAGGGAGGCACTAAGGAGTGCAGATCAGGTGGGAGCAGATAAGTCCTTCACCTAGGCCAGTGAGGGCTAACCTTTTTGTTGCGGGCCGAAAGTGCACGTGTGCATGTGTACCTGCACACTTAATGCAATGCATGCACGGCCCCTGCCCCCTGTGCATGCGCACACGTCCCGCATGCACCCCATGCATGCGTGGCAAATACCCGAAAATCAGCTGGCTAAGGAAGCGCAGCTGTTGAAACAGAAAACGGGTGTGACCTTCATGCCAACTTCCCACTGCCTGAATAGGCAGCAGGGAAGACAGAACATCAGAAACGACAATATTACCGTGTTTACTACAATGTCAGAATCGCCAGTTGGGCACCCAGATCACAATCACAAGACCCAGAGATGCTGCAATGAAGAGAACTTGAAGGACCCGTCATAAATCCCTCTAGCTCAGTGCTGCTGCAACTTTGAACCGTCGCTGAAGGTATAACTCAAGGACTTACCTGTACAGTTAAAGTTGGAGCAGAAACATTCTGCCCCTATTTGGGCAATACTTGAGCGTAAGCCAAATGATCGTAAGCGTTTATATCTCTTGCCATTTAAGCCAGTGGTCTCCAACCTTTCCGGCTCCGCGGACTGGCAGTGGCAGCATGTGTGTGTGGTTGCTTACACAAATGAAGCTTCACCTGCTCACCCGCTGCTTGGGTGGCTCTGTTCTGATCCCCAGGCCGGGGTTTGGCAACCCTTGTCCTAGAGGCCAGCTTTCATGTCTTCCTTTTGATTCCTAGTCCCTAGATCACCTCCATAATTAGCGCAGATAGTAGTAGTTGGATTAAATGGCGGTTAGAGTCCTTTCAGTCAGGATCCAGGCTCGATGGCCCCTTTGTGTGACCTCCAGCAGGAGCCGGATGGGGGTAGGTTGATGCGATTGGCCGTAGTCTACTTCTGGGTAGGCTCTGTGCCTTGGGAGTAAGTGGGACTGTCTTGGACTTCTCATCTCCCTGTGGAGCTGATTCCAGTCAGGAGTGAGAACTGCCACAGTTGGCCCCTACTGCATGGGGCTCTGCAGGGTTTGGTACGCTATCCAAGCCCTGTTTGGAGGATGGTCTTATAAGAAGGGGCTGGGTGAGGTTATCTATCCTCGCAAGGGGAGGTATAATCGGTATGCTGAGGATATCCAGCCGCCTGTGCACTTTTGTACCAAATAAGCTAAGCGGTACTGCTGCTGCTGTCTGGAGGCTGTGGGAGTCTGGATGGGGGAATGCCGTGCCTCAGCAGAATCCTGGCAATATTGAGGGGTTTGAGGTTTTGTAGGCTTCCAGATTTTGGAGTTTACCATCTTTGCTGCTGGGTGGGGCTTGCCTTGCCCCAAATGGACCATGTGCTCCATCTGGGGCTGCTCCTAGATTCGTGGCTCGAGAAGTTCCCATTTATACCTTTGCTTCATGAGCCAGTTCCCTTCCAGGTTCAATTCCAGGCGCTGCTTTTGGCCTTTAAAGTCCCACCTAGCACATGGCAGGGGGCTGAATCACTGGAAGGACCCACCTCTCCTCCCCCCAGTTTCATCTGCCTATCCCATCTGACAAGGTGAGGTACGTGTCTGCTAGCATCGTTTCCCCCCCTCCCCCCTTCCAGGTGAGATTAGCCCTGACTGTTGATTTCCTGGAAATCTCTTAAACCTTAGTCCTGTCAGCAAACTTGGTGACCCCATGAAATAGGGAGCCAGCAACATCATTACATTATATGCAAAACCTTGCACACACTTTCCTGTGGTTTTGTTTAAATTTGTTTCTTTAATGGTTTTTAAGGCGTTGCTTAAACTGTCAGTGCTACTCAGCATCAGCAATGGGTAGTTATATAAACTTACTAAAGAACTGTAACGCTCTTTTCCCACAATAACTGGAATACTGTCTGTTGCCAGCATGTCTGAGCATATGGAGGTGTGTGTGTGTGTGTTTCATCCCACCCCCAAAGTCCTTAAACATTGCATCACATTCTGTGTGTTAGAGAAATTAATTCTTAGAGCGCTTGAAGCTTAGATGGCTCTCGCCCAAGCAGCATCTCTTACCGGTTAGTGACATAGCACTGGAGCCATATTGGATGAAGGCTGGACTGAGGCCGTTTGAAAAGGGGGGGGGGCAAAATTCTTCACATTCAGATTTTAGAAGGCCAAATAGCCTGGTTCTTGCTCCCCCCCCCCCTTCCTCCATTACCTTCCAGCTGGAAAGAATTTGGTTGAAGATCTTTAAAATAGAGCAGAAGTTAGACAGTGAGCACCGTTGCCAAGAGAAGGTTGTGAAACTGGAAACCGTGAAGGCCTGGCTAGACGTTCGTCCGCTGGGGATCCCTTTGTGGTGGCTGAAAGCATCCCAGCATGTGGCTGAGAGGTTGCCTAAGAGGGGAGCAGGAATGAGATCAAGCAGCTAACATGACCGTCACTAGAGCATTTACATTTGAGAGTTGATTTCCTCGATATAAAGTTGCAGTTTTCAATAGGAAAATCATATTCACTGTACAACTGTGTAGCTGTCAAAGTATAAAGCCCTTGAAATAATTTAAGCCAGCTAAGCTAGAATCCAGAAAAAAATGCTTTGCATATGATTTTTGGACATGCTTGCATCTGGAAGCCAAAATATGTGCATTGATAGAGGAATATCACAATACTGATTTCTTCGCTTCAGAAAGGTAAATTAAAACCTTATTGTGAGTGAACCCCTTAAGCTCTGTTGCTAATTACTCAGTTTATGGGATTCAGTAATTGGTGGTTAACAGATCTTAACATTTTTGAAGTTTGTCCATTGGGGGGGGGGGGGGATACAGTCTTTCTCTGTTTGAGCAATAGTTTAATAAAAATATTGAGATTTTTGACTGATATTTTTAAAATAGATTCCAAATGGTATTGGCGTATGGGAGATAGAGCAGCATTCCTGGACCCCTGCAGTACCCCTGCCTTCGGGTGGCCCTCATTCCATATGCACCCCGTTTTGTAAGAAAAAAGAACCCGATGGGATCAGATTAAAAGCTTGCATAATATTTTTTTTTTCATGGTGTGGCAAATACACCGAACATAATCTAGACCTGGATGATCTGAGATGCTCCATTTCCACAGAGGATCTAAAGGCCTATTTCTAATTCACATTATCATTGTTCTATCCAACTAATTATATCCATTTTTGGTATAACGATTAGAAACTGTGTAAGTAGTTCCTATGAAGAACAGAGAATTGGAATGATGCTTAAACAAAAGAAAACACTCAGGGTGAAAACTTGGTTGAATTGCCATAATTTTGCTAACTGTTAGAAGCAACAGAACAGGAAAAAGTTCACCTGACATTTCATTTTGCTGTGCTGCCTTCTAATCCTGCTGCAGCCACTTTTAACTTAAAGCCCTTGAAGCAGTAGCCTTGAGTTATCTTGTGCCCACAGACCTTCTTAAGATGGTAGCCTAGCAGGAGTGGAGGTAATTTTGTGTTGGAACCGATGTTGATATTCATGTTACGCTGGTATGCAACCCATGACTGAGTTTAAGTTAATGTTAGTTTCACCAATACTACATGTATAATAACATGATGAATTAATGCTAGGCCCTCATTGGGCAAAATGTCCATCTCATGGTACAACTGTGAATGAAGTACAATCCAAATATGGTACTGGGAAATATAAAAGACATGTGTCAGGGCAGGCATCCACTGTACAGGTTTATGGAAAATCATATTGAGGAGGGGATGTGGCGTTATACATTTTGAGAAAAAGGAAAAACTTATTTTTCTTTCTAGATTCCGCGTGGCAGCCTGTGGACAGCCGCTCCAGAAACACCGTGAAGTCCCAGACTGTATCTTTTCTTATAACTCACACTGGGTCTACAGGAGAGCTTGTCCAAATGAGCAAGGCATCACAGCAGAACACAGCTGCAGAAACCAATGGAGTAAGTGTCATCTATACCCCAGCGCACACCAGTGGGTTGCAACAAGTCCCTCAGCTGGTGCCCGTGAGTCCTGGCGGTGGGGGCAAAGCTACACCTCCAAGCAAGCAGGGCAAAAAGAATTCCCTTGTCGATAGAAACAGTGATGAATACCGCCAGCGCAGGGAACGTAATAACATGGCGGTGAAAAAGAGCCGCTTGAAAAGTAAGCAGAAAGCCCAGGACACCCTCCAGAGGGTCAACCAGCTGAAAGAAGAAAATGAACGCTTGGAGGCCAAAATCAAGCTCCTGACGAAGGAGCTGAGCGTACTGAAGGATTTGTTTCTTGAGCACGCTCACAACTTCACAGACAGTGCGCAGCCTCTGGGCACAGAAAACTCTGCAGCACATTCAGATGCCTCCGGACAATAGATAAAACTCTGTGGACTTCCCTTGACCAGGTGGATTATAGAATGGAGACAAATCTGCTCTAAACTTTGTATCATCTCTGGTTTTTAACATCATTTTTCAGTAGACTTATCCCTCTGTTTGATGCCAGGAAATTGAATGTTTATGTTAAGTATTTAAATTAAGTGTTAATGTATTTTCTTGTCAGGTTTTTGGTTTTTTTTTTGATAAATGAAAGGAGTAGGGAAACAACCTCAAATTATTGTCACTAAATTAGGGCTGCATTGTTTATTAAATTATTTAAATCTTTTCTGGGCATGATGACTAGGCAATACTTTTTTCAAAATATAAATTGTTTTTAAGGTAAGAATTTACAGACATTCTTCTCAGACTCCAGTTTATCTTGCCCAGGAAGAGGTGCCTGTTTCAAAGTGATTTCTGCAAGGCAAAATGTGTAAGTGTGAACGATCCCCAGGTATTCATGTGCACATTTACATGCTTCACCAAATTATCTTTGTGAAATGGTTGAAAGCCTTAAATTAGTTGTTCGGTTGACAGCTTTTCTTCAGCAGGGTAGCAATTAAATGTCCATAGACTGATAATCAGCTGAAGAGTTGATTAAACAAGCTTTAAAATTTTTTCCTTTTCCACTTATTTTGGTAGTGCATGACTTATTTTGTAATATAGGTTGGGATTTTCAAATATGTAGTTCAAATACTTGCTGTGTAAAACTTCTGTAGTTGAGGTTTGCTCAGTAGCGGTGCCTAACAAATTGTTTAGTTAAGGGAAAGGTTGGCTAACACCACAAGGGTTGTGGGCTTCTCCAAGCCCCGTGGTCTGTTATCTGTGGTCTGAAAATGGGCTTGCTCTCGGTGTGGCCAAGTGGAATTGGGCAACTATAATGACTATCTACAAATATCTGCAGCGTCTGCCCAGGAATTTTGTTTCTTTTTTTGAGGAGGGGGGAAGGATGCTGCTGCTGCTGCTTTTCCCACCACCCCTAAATGAGTTGCCTAGAGTGTGGATGGAAATTGGGGTCTGCATACAGGCTTTCACTTCATCACTGGGTGGATTTATGCAGTTTTAAGACTATTATTTGGTGAACAGGTTACTGGGGCAGGGTTCCCACAAAGGCATAAGTGACCCTAACCCTCTGGCTTTGTGTGAGGGTGTGATTGTGGCTTGATCCAGAGATCAATTCTACTTCAAGGTCACATTTTCAAGGTTTGCAATGGTTTGGAGACAGATAACATTCAAAATAATTGAGAGCTAGTTTAGTTTAGTGGTGAAGGTATCAGGCTCAGGGGAATGGGGATTCCAGTCCTTAGACCTGAAAGGCAACTGGGTGACACTGGGCCAGTCACTCTCATTCGGTCCCAGCACGAAAATCGTGCTCACTTAACAGGGTTGTTGCTGTGAGGAAAAGAGGAGGAGGAAGGACAATTAGGTATGTTCGCTGCTCTGTTTATAAAAATAAAGGCAGGATGAAAAAAAACAACCAGGTAATTATGAGATATCTAGAGTTGGTCTCGATAGTGAGATGAGTGGCATATAAATTTAATAAAATGAATGAATAAATATGAGCCACATCATGTCGTCCTCCCATCTTCAGCAAGGTCTTAATTTTGTGATGTTCCATAGCAGAACTGCTTTCTTTTTGATTCATGACCAGAAGGAATTCCTTGCTCATTGAGAAGGGAAAAAAAATCAAAACCTTACTATTATTACCCACCCAGGGTCAATTTTAATTCCACAGTGAACCAAAAATACACGATCATCTTTCCAACGGAGTCCATAAAATTACATCTTTTGCTTTATGTCAATCCTGTGGCCACAAACATGAGGCTTTTTGATGCTTCAAATGCTGGTGGTATATATATATATATATATTTTATTTGAGTAGAAGAAAACATTTGACAGAGCAGGGAAGTTCATGAATCATTAATTTATTTTCTTTCACAATCTCTCCATTCATAGTATGTTTGCATATATGGCTGGGCTAGTGAAAATGACTTTTATACCTCCCCCCTTTTTGAAGTTACCGTGTTTGTACATGTATTTAGAAAAACTCGATTGTGGTAGAAAATATTAATAAAAAGCCTTAAAACAAACACGCTGACCTATATTTCTGTAAAGCTGTAATACTTTTTATTTGAAGCCTAATTGTTTCAGGCTAACAAGCTGCAGTTCCAATAATACTGAATTTGGAGAGTAGGAAGAGGAATGGATTATCTTGGAGAGGTATAAAAATATTCCTGAGTATATTATGCAAGAATCATCGCACACAGAATGATTTAAAAAACCTACAGTCTCCCCCTCTCATCCAATAAATGTCATGTTTTATATAAAAAATGTCTTACTATATAAATCATTTATGCATTTGTAGACTAAATGTGACATTTAAAAATTGTAAAATACAGGTAAGAGATTATTTTCCAATCCATAACCATAATAACCTTAAAAGCCAGTCATATCTAGTTTTCAAATATTTTTTTCCACTTTTCGAAAGTGCTTGCAGCATACTTTTATTTTACATTTTACTTGAAGCTTCCATTGGGGTAGGATATCTACTTTCTTTCATGCCAGGCGAAAAGTTAATCTAATTTGGGGATCCCAATTTAGCTTGTTTGCTCCCCTTCTTCAATTCTGGCTTTCATTCCTCTCTAAATGTATTTATTTATGTACTCGGTTTTTCATATTCTTGATGCATTCTTAGCATCACTTTTTAAAATTTATCCCTAATAAACATTTATCTACTACATCATAGAAGCTAAAAAGCTACTTGAATCTTTCCATCCTTTACAACTTGCAACACAGAGCATGCTCACATTTTGCTTCTTTTAATTAGTATTTTAATACCTTGGCATTTTACTTTCCTACTCATAAGTGTTCTGTAAATATTTCTGAAAGTCTTGTTACATACTCAAGGTGTTTGTGATTCCTTTCTCTTGTATAATTTTCTAGTTCTACAGATTCCATACTTTTTAAAAATCTCTCTCTCTCCAGATTTTTGTTTGCAGGTTTCTCATTTAAAAGGTACAGCAAAAGGGAATTCGGTTAAAGTATATAAGGCAGTAAAATACTATTTTGAAGTAAAACTTTACAGGAAATCCTTGACTTATGACGGTCCATTAATGATAGGTCAAAATTATGATGGGCCCAGAATGAGCCACCCCTGCGATCCTGTGACCACATTTTGGGCACTTGGTACCCTGTTCAGCTTTGCAACCACTTGCAGTGTCCTGTGGCCATGGGACTACGATTGGCAATATTTTTTGCCAGTTTCCAGCCCCCCCCCCCCAAAGAAATTGCAGCCACAGAAATTGCTTTACTTCCTAAAAAAAAAAAAGTCCGGTCACAAGGGTCTCATGACTCAGGACGATAACTGGAAATGGTCGTAAAGTCAAGGACTACCATATTACTCAAGCATATATGCAAATTGCAAACAGTATTAGGCAAAATGAACATGAACGTCAAGCGGAGTTTTGTTTCTCCATTGCAAAGTTGGGAAGAATGTGAAATCAGGAGTTCTTTCTCGAGGAAATCAACGTTGGGAGTTACACGCTTTAGAATAAGCCAACATAGTCACTAAGCCACCACGATGAGCATGCCCAGAGTGGCAAGAAGTTGGTGCCTCCTCCCTCCCTCTCTCTTGTCTCCCTCCCCCTCCCTCTGTCTGACTCACTCTCTCTCTCTCTCTCTCTCTTGGGCTAAAGGTGACCTGGGGTTGGGGGGGGGAAACGGGGTCAAAGCAGACCAGAGGGCCTTCCTTTCTACCCCCACCCTTTAAGGCAGCTGGGACATCCTCAAACCTTTCAAAACCCGAACACTGAAAAGAGGGTCTCGGAAAAAGAACGGAAGGCCAAAGCGATCTTCAAAGCAAGACTTTTTTTTATTCATTGATTTCATTTGGCAGAACTTGGGCTCTTTATTGGCTATGAAGAAGAAACGGGATTCGGTTGCACTGATTCCTGTATTTGCTTATCAGCGGCTACGCCCGTCATTCGGGGCAAAACTTGTCAAGAGGCAAGATGGAGAATCGAGATTTGGTGCCGTCGCTTCCCCCCCCCCCAATATCTTCCCAAGGGGGGGAAAAAACGACTTTGATTTGGAAAGCTGCTTTCCCTTGCAACAAGCAGGCTTCTCTTGAGGCGCAAGGCAGGCTGGCTGCAAGGAGCCCCAAACCTCCAGGGCGGAGTGGACACCTAGCTAGAAGACGAAGCAAAAGATTTGGTGCTGCCCTGAGCCTCGGCCAGGAAGGCTTCGACTTCTGCGACCGTACGAGGGACACAAGTCAGCAGTTCCATGCCGTTGGCTGTCACCACAATATCGTCCTCGATCCGTACCTGGGAAAAGACAAGACACACCTCATCAGGTGCAGAGTCAGAGCAAAACGACGCGGCTTTTCCGTTTTAACCTGGCTTAGTTAAGCCTAGGCAACCCTTTGCGGAGATCGAAACAATTCTGTGGCTAAGGTTGCCTCCCTGCCTCACAGCCAGTGGAACAGCTGGCCTCCAGGAATCGGGGGCCTCCCTGGTGGTGGTTAAGCAAGAGACCGGACAGGCACTTCTCTGCAATGGGATGGGGCACGGGGGTCAAACATCACGGCTTTGTCACGTGACGTACTGGGACCTTCTCCCCCCTTCGCTAAACTGGGCAGGGGCGGGGCCAGCACGTGATGCATCCAGCCTGGTTTGACACCCCTGGTATGTATAGTCTGCTTGAGCAAAGGGCTGGACTAGAAGACCTCCAAGGTTCTATTTTTATTTATTTCTATTATTTCTCTCTCTCCTTCCTCCTCTTCCTCTTCTCCTCCCTCTCCCTCCTTCTCTTCCTCCTTTTTCCTCCTCCTCCTCCTCCTCTTCCTTCTCCCCCTCTCCTTCCTCCTCCTCCTCCTCCTCCTTCCTATCCTATCCTATCCTTTATTCTATTCTGTTCCTTATTCTTTATTCTACTTATCCTATTCTACTTCCTCAAAGAAGCTGCAGAGAAAACGTGGGCTCTTCAAATCCTTCAGTTGTAGGGTAGAGTGGCGTGGAGACAGTTCTTCTCCACCAGCACAAGTACTCCTCAACTTACAACTATTCCTTTAGTGACCATTCAAAGTTACAATGACACTGAAAAAAGTGACGCATGGCCATTTGTCACTCTTACAACCATTGCAGCCTTTCCATGATCACGTGATCAAAATCCAGACACTTGGCAAGTGACCCACATTTATGACGGATGCAGGGTCCTGGGGTGGGGGGTGTCATATAAATTACCTTTTGCAACCTTCTGACAACCAAAGTCAAATGGGAAAAGCAGATTCAGTTAACAATTGTGATACTAAATTAACAACAGGAGTGATTCACTTAATGACTGTGGCAAGAAAGGTTGTAAAATGGAGCCAAATTCGCCTGGCAAATGTCTTGCTTAGCAACAGAAACGTTGGCTCAATTGTGCTCGTAAGCCAAGGACTACCTGTAATCATAACGGGGATGAAAACAGCCGACCTGAGAATGTCCCTTCATGCACCTGGCTACTACTTTGGGGTCTTGCCTCAGGTGAGAGGAGCGTGTGGCCCATTGCCATGAACCGCTCAAAGCAAGTAGGGGTAACGTCGTTCTTTTAGGAAGCCCTGTTCCGTTCTTAGACTGCATCATGTGGATCGCTCATTTTGTTACACCTCCCTCCACAAATTAATCTGACTACAGAGGGTTGGAGATGCAAGGTATAAATATAAGCAATGTAAATTAGGTGCTCAGCATTGAAAATATGCTGCCTGCATAACAGATTAAAGGAAGGGACTGTGTAGGCCATCTAGTCCAACCCCCAGCCCAAACAGGAGACCCTACACCATTTCTGACAGAGGGCAGTCCAGTCTCTTCTTGAAAGCTTCCAGGGATGAAGCTCCCACAATTTCCGAAGGCAACTTCTGTTCCACGGGTTGATTGCTCTCACTGTCAGAAAGTTTATTTCCAGGTTGAATCTCTCCTCGATCAGTTTCCATCCATTATTATTCCTTGTCTGGCCTTCGGGTGCTTTGGACAATAGCTTGACCCCCTCCTCCCTCCTCTCTGTGGCATAGGATGTTATCAGCTCCCGTTGGGTCAATTGCCTCAAATAAAGATCCAGCGTAAGTCCAACTTTGGGGCTGCAGCATAAATACATTTTGCCTTCCTCTTCCCTGTTTGTTAAGCTCTATTCATCCCTTTGCCTTTGAAAAAGGAGCCATGAGATAGGATGCTTTGTAGCTGATACTGTTACTAAGGTCTCTGAAACCTTTCCTATTCTCATTGGGTGCGAAAGAAAAGGCCACACCGTTCTGCACCCAGTCTCTGCGCCCAGTGCTAATCTCTTCTGGTCAAATATGCAGACTCCGTCATTATCCCTTATCTTATCAGAAATGTGCTGGTAAGCCTGTAAGCTGCAATAAAAGCAATTTTATCCCAAGTGTCAAAGCCAAAGGAACACAAACCCTGGTGATTCCCACTATGCGCGGCCTGTAATTGTTTCTGACCTCTTAGCATTTTGATCTAAAAATAATGCTAGTTTAACATTTGTCCTGCTTGCAAAATTGCCTATTTATTCAAACAAAGCCAGTCATTGAGTCTTATTAAAGTGCTCAGTGAAGCTGACTGTCAAATTATCTTCATTATTTAAGATTAATTTAAACGTTATTATGGACCAGAATTAAATAAGCTTGGCCGAATGTGTGCAGCAGGCAGCTGGCAGCTGTTCAGTCTAAATCTACCAATTCTCACTCTTTACTATCCAGGGAACGGCAACTGCTCTCTTTTCATTGACAAAAAGAGGCCTTCTACCTGGACAAATCAAAGACTTTGGCCACCTCATCAGAAGGAAGGACTCACTAAAGCAGTCGGTGTGAGCTTAAATGGACTCTGGAGGATAGTAGTAGAGGACAGGAAGGCCTGGAGGAACGTTGTCCGTGAGGTCGTGATGGGTCGGACATGACTTTGCAACTAACAATAACAACAACAACCTGGACAAAACATTGACCTCCCCTTTTTCCCCTTCATAGAGATCAAAATGAGCCAGTAGAAACACTTGTATTTCTAAGTTTCTCCTAACGATAAACCTGCACTTGTCAGGACTTTGGATCAGGCTCCTTGGAAATCTTCACAGAGCGCTACACAATGTGTGGCCATCCCAGACACCCACTTGCACAGCTTCTTGGGCAGTAGATACACACATGCAAACCCTTCTGAATTTATGGGGCTGTATTTTACAGCATTCCTGGCCAGTAAGGCCAGCAGAACCTGCCATGCGGCGAAGTCAACTGCACAGTAGAAGGCTGGTCTTTTCCTGCAAATTCAGATCACCAAACCAAACTCTCAATCCCCCGTGTGGTTGCTGAGGAAAATTCTGATTCCAAATCACTCTAAATGAATGTTAGTCATGCCGAGGGTGTTTAACTTGCAATTTCATGGTTCTAAATCAGGACTTGCTGGCTGGGGAATTCTGGGGGATGAAGCCCACAAGTCTCAAAGTTGACAAGTTTGGAGATCCCTGTTCTACATGCTATTTTGATGTCCCATTTGTTTTCCATTGATTTTTATCTGGTGATCATGAATCAAGTTATGGTAAACAAAAGGCTACGTGAAATGCAGGAGGAGAGAAGAACAGGGATGAAGCCAACCAAGATGAAAAAGTGTTTGGAGGCTAAATTGTATGAAAAATGGCTGAAGGAGTTTAGGGTCATGGTTAGCCTAATGAAGAAAAGGACCTGGGGGTGACACGATTAAATCTTCCAACCTCTGAAAGGCTGTCACAGGAAAAAATTATTCTCCAATTATTCTTGAGGGCAGGAAAAGAAGCCTTGAGTGGGGAGAAGGAGACCCAACTTGGGACTACGGAGGAATCTCCTGACAGTGAGAACAATGAATCACCTTGCTTCCTGGTGTTGGAGGAGCTCCATCACTGGAGGTTTATTCAAAAGCCTGGACAGCCATTTGTCTGGGACGATCTGAGGACCTTGGCCAGTGGGTGGGACTAGAAGACCTCCAGGATCCCTTTTAACCTATGGTTCTTGGAAGTTTCTGGCTAGAAATTGGTCAGCCTTCTTACTTTTCTCTGGAAAGAACCAACTCTAGGCAATTCTGGGGGGCTACGGCTTCCTTGCATTCTAAAAGAGATCCATCACCCAGCCAAGAAGCTATTTGGAGTAGACCTGCCCCAGACACGTGGGGCCTTCAGAAGGCGGCCCATGTGCGGAGGGGCTGCCCCCCAGGACCGCTGTCTCCTTGGGCCTGGCTAGGAAGAGAGGAAAGAAAGCCAGAGCAGGTGGCCCCCGGCTTCAGGGCTGACCGGTGCAGCAGCACTTGCTGGAGCATCTAAGCAGGAAGCCCCCTCCCCCCCCATCTCCCCAGGGGGGGACACAGGCTTTCCAGCCCCAGAATCCTGGTTGGCTCAAACGCCCTGATCAAGAAACGGCCCAGAGCAGAGATAACCTTTCCGACCTAGGGAGAAAATTCAGCAGCAGAAGGTAAAGTCCCACCTGGCTTGATAAGAGTGTAGACTCTGCACACACAGCTTTTCGGAGGCGAAGCCAAGAGGGAAGGACTCAGGGCAGATGAGGAGGAGGAGGGATCTCGTCCTGGAGCAAAGCCTCCCACCAAAGGAGCCAAAGTCCACACTTCTGACACAGTGCGATTGCCGGTGGAGATTCCGGGCAAGACGACGAACCTCCAGGGATCATTGCAGCCGATGGATGCCTCTCTCGCAAAACATTTCCTCCCCTGATATTCTCTTCCCAGGCAGCCCCGAGACTGCAGCCCTTCCGACCCTTCTGGGTGGTCTTTGGGATCCAACTGTGGGGTTATTCCACAGACTTGTCCAAAGCCTGCCAGACTTTGCCAGGGACGGCCGCAAGAGCTCCACGCCGGGAGAGGCTTCCAAGCAGTGGGGGAACCCCCAGCTTGGTATCCTGCCCTCAAGTTGCTCCCCTCCATCCAAGTTGGGATGTTCTCCAGCTCGCCAGCCAGGGGTGGGTTTCTAAGTGGTTCACCACTGGTTCAAGTGGGCGTGGCTTGGTGGGCGGGCTTTGTGTGCGCACGCACACTTTGCTGCGCACACATACACTTTGCGCATGTGCAGAGGCTTTCCTACTCACCTCTTGCACTCCCCTCTGTAAATGTCAACTCATAAAATATTTCTCTGGTCTTTTTAGAGTTGCCAGCAGAAAGGGGGGGGGGGAGCAGCGTAGCAGCTTGCAAAATGGAAACTGCATTCCGTAGATGTTTTCAAAGATAGTAACTTGGTGACCGAAGTTTCTGCTGCGCAAAATTCTAACTGGAGAGCATGATGGATGACTCTGGGCTCTGGATGTGTCCCATTGGAGAATATGAATTAGGACACACCCAGGGGGTGGGGGGGAAACCAAGGTCAATGATGACAGTGAATGATGTGCTTCAGAGTTGGCTACACCCAGGCAGTGCCAGACAGTTTAACTCCCAATAAATTCTTTTTGAAGTTTTGGAAGTTTGGCTCGAGACTCAGGATTTAAATGGGGGTCACTGCTGGAATCACTGCTGGATAGTAGCTTCAACAGGGATGCACAGAAATCTCCTGTGCCGTGCAAAGCAGGGAGTAAAGGTCAGTATGGGAGCCCAGGTTCTCTGCCAGCTGATCTTTGGCGCTACCGGTATGCCAGAACCGGGCCGAACCAGTAGCATACCCCCATTGTCGCTAGCAATGCTGCTGTTCTGACACCTTCCTTCTTTTGCTTGGCTCCTTTTCTCCTCCAACAGGTGACTGAAGCACCTGGAGTTGCGCAAATGATTCAAAGGTGCTGCTGCTACTTTCGGAACAAGCCCGGAGTTTCCAAAAGTGCATCCACCTTGTCCAGCGGCTGCAAACTACTTCCCTGTTGCACCCATGTTGCTTAGCAACCAGCTGATGAAAAGAAAATATTCCCTAAAGGCAGAGCATTTAAAATCTCTTTCTAGAAATGCAAAGAGGCCAAGCTTTGTACTCTCACAAGTTCCAAATTTAAACTCTGATTATGCACAAACCCTCTGGATATTTTTAGGCCATTCCCTGTCTCATTCCACCCAAACCTGCCCACTCCACAAGACTGTGACGCATTTTCATGGCATTCTGCGTGCAAACAGAATGAATGAGCTGGAAGGGACCTTGGAGGTCTTCTAGTCCAGCCCCCTGCTCAAGCAGGAGAACCTCTACCATTTCAGACAAGAGGCTGTCCAGTCTCTTCTTAAAAACCTCCAGGGATGAAGCGCCCATGATTTCTGAAGGCAAAGCTGTTCGCCTGGTTAATTGAGCTCGCCGTGAAGAAGTTTCTCCTCAATTCCAGGTTGCTTCTCTCTTTGTAGAGACGTTTTTTTTCTCTTTTTCTCTCCAGGCCTCTGATCGCCTTAGTTGATCCTCTCTGAACTTTTTCCAAAGTCTCAACATCTTTTTTGTAATATGGCGACCAAAGCTGGTTGCAGTGTTCCAGGTGTGGCCTTACTGAGGCTTTATAAAATGGCACTAGTACTTCAAATGATCTTGATTCTATGCCTCTGTTTATATAACCAAGGATTGTATGAGCTTTTTTGGCTGCTGCTGCACACGGCTGGCTCCTGTTCGAGTGAACGTCCACTGGGACTCCAGAGCCCCTCCCCCAGTTACTGTTTTTGAGCCAGGTCTCGCCTAATCTGTACCTTGGATTTTTGATTTTTTTTTTAATTTTGATGCACTGTGTTTTGAAAGAGCTTCTCATCAACGCTACATTTTTCCAGTCCACTTTTATGCCCGAACAAAGTTACTCACCCCACCAAAGTTTCGGAAACGTGCCAGGACGTCTTTGTTGATGAAACAGGCCTGCGCTGGATTCGCCAAGGCCTGGTCCAAGACATGGTCAATGAAATAGATGCCAGGCTCCACGGTCAGCACCATGCCTTGGAGGAGGGTCCGGGCAGTCCGCAAACTCCGGAGACCGGGCAAGTCAATGCGATCGACTCCCTGGGAAAAGGAAAGGGCGCACACCTTCAGCGAGAGGCTTGGGGCGTCTTTCAGCCCTCCAGCCGTAAAGGCCGTGATGATGCCAGATGGATAGAGTAACAGGGAAGGGCACCACACAGGCCGTGGCAGCTGAAAAGACTCGTGGGTTGGGCCAGCATGGGCTTCACTGTGACTTCAGGGAGGTAGTTGTGAGTTATAAGCTGTGTGCTCAAAAGTTCCTGGCAGGAAGGCTAGACTATGGGTCTCCCCTGCCCCCCGAAATAGGCTAGAGGTTACGAAGCCTGACTGGGTTCAGGATCCAGCCTGGAAAGTCTCTGTGTGGTTTCAGGGTTTGCCTGCCGTTCCCCGCAAAAGCACGGAGGCTCAGAGAGGGCGAAAATGGGCTTCCGGGGAGTTTGGGAAGGCTGGAAATGGGCCCGGTTCCGGCTTCCAGAGAGCCTCCGGAGCCCGGGGAGGGCAAATCCCCCCCACCATGGCCACGCCCACCATGGCCACGCCCACCCCGCCACCAGGCAGAGAACCTACCCCTGCTCAACCCGCCCAACGAGTGTGCCAAACGCTTCAGTCATCGATCTGTATTGGGTTGGCTGCAGAGCGGGGAGAGTTCAGAACTGACCTCCGGGTAGCCGCCGACGTCGTGAACGTCAATCCCAAGAAAGTGTCCCAGCCCGTGAGGCATAAATACAGCACCCAGATGGACCGCCACCATGTCCTCCACATTGCCGCGGAGGATGCCAATTTTCGTCAGCTCTTCCAGATGGACTCGGTCTGCCAGACGGTGCATTTCAGGCCAGGCCACCCCTTAGGGAAAGAGGAAAAAAAAGTTATTTCGTTGTTCTGATAAATAGACGTTTTCTTATCATGCGTGTCCGTTTTCTGAGTCCCCCCAAGAGAATTCTCTCCACTCTATGTCTGGAGAAAGCAGGCAGGCAGGCCGGCCCCATGTTGGATGCCTTGGGGTTGAGTCATTCTACACCACAGACACTTGCCTTTCAAAATAAAATGGCTGAAAAGGCACGGAGGTTGGCAAATACACTCTCCTGGGCTAGTTAAAGCCCTAACATGGTTAGTTCTGGGCCATGGGCCACATGCGGCCCTAGACAGCTGGTAATTCAGTCCCACAAGATCCTAAACACTGAACGCAGAAGTCCCCAAACTTGGCAACTTTAAGACTTGTGGACTTCAACTCACTCCCAGAATTCTCCAGCCACCTATGGAAGTTGAAGTCCACAAATCTTAAAGTTGCCAAGTTTGGGGACCCCTGGTTTAACGTAATGTGATTTATGCACATTAACTGAATTATATATTTTATATGTGGCTCTTCACTCAGTGCAGCCCAGGCAAGCCAAAAGATAGGACACCCGTGCCCTAGCACGTGCATGTGTACAACATGTCAAAATTTCTTGCAGCTTAGCATGTTGTATGAAGGAGCCCCTTTATGACTAATGGTTCAGAATGTTCTGTAAATGCAGAAAACGAGTCAATTTTGGATTAAGTTGTGTTGTGCAAGTCTAATCTGAAAGAAACATGCAACTTCTGCCCAACTGGAAAGAAGACATAGAGGGACATTTCAGCTCCCTCTTGATGTATGGCACAGGCTAGGGGTCTAGGCCAAAGGGGTCAAGTCTCTTGTAGGTGAGTCAGAGGGAAAAAATGTCATAAGATTTTATTTTATTTTTTTCATATTCTCCTGAGTCTCTTTGAGGGCATCTTCATCTCAGAATCTGACCTGGTGAATTCAAGTAGGCACAGGGTGCCAATGCTGGCAAGATATGTTCGATCCTGACTTGTTCCAGGTTGACTCAGCCTTCCATCCTTCCAAGGTGGGCATAATGAGAACCTAGATTGTTGGGGGCAACAGGCTGACTCTGTAAACCACTGAGCACTGGGAAGCAGTATATAAGCCTAAGTGCTGTTGCTCTCTCTCTCTCTCTCTCTCTTATCTCTCTGTATCTCTATCCATCCATCCATCCAACTCTATATCTATCTAACAGCCATGGTGGTGTAGTGGTTAAGAGTGCAGTATTGCAAGCTAACTCTGCCCACTGCCAAGAGTTCAATTCTCACTGGCTCAAGGTGGACTCAGCCTTCCATCCTTCCAAGATTGGTTGAATGGGTCCTGGATTGTTGGGGGCAAGAGGCTGACTCTGTAAACAAGAGAGGGCTGGAAAGCACTGTGAAGCGGTATATAAGTCTAAGGGCTATTGCTATTTAGTCCCCACGTAAACCCTCTTAAGAAAAACCCCACAAAACCAGAGCTTGTGACTTTGCATCAATTCAGGACAGTATTTCAGGTTGAAATTTTATCAGTGGAAGCTTTCTTAGAGTAAAGCAAACTCTGAAGGACTTTGAATACTGTATCAGGTTATTCCCATAACCTCTTAGCTTTGGGGAAGGATTCCAGTTGAGGAGAAATGTGTGGGATCGACAGGGCGAGTGCGGCTACTCCTTGGAATCTCCCAATATGAATGGTCTCGACACATTCACCAAGTCAAGAAATCGGCCTCAGTGAGGTCAAGACGATGCTATTAAAATCGCTGCTTTTCAGTTTCCGCTTCACTTTCTTTGCTAAGGAAGGAAGAAAAACAGCAAAAAAAGGACAAAGAAATGCTTCTGGCCACTTAAGAGTCCAAAAGCATTTACAGAATAACAGAGTTGAAATGGAACTTGGAGGTCTTCTAGTCTAACCCCCTTTGCTTTGCATTGAGGACTCTTGAGAAGCAAATCTACAACCAGACAACCAACCAGTGGTGGGGAACTGATGGTGTGATGGATGATTCTTTGACAAGTTCCTCTGAGCCAATCTGTCACCATGTTGGGGGTTTATGCTGAAGGCCTGCCTTTAATGCTTTATTCCAGCCACCATGGTATTTATTTATTTTTTGCTTCCAGGCTGCGGGAACTGCAGGAGTGTCAAAATGAGACACTTCCTCTCTCAGTAGACACAATCCAAGGTGAGTCCTTGCTCACTAGTTCCAGGAAGAAGCCTTCAGGAGACTCCAGGGATCATATCTCAGTACCTTCCAATATCAAATTCATATCAATGGGAGACGTAGGGCCACTATTTTGGCCGAATTTCCAAAGCAGAAACATGGTTTCCACTTCCAGCCAGCAACTCATAGTCCTTATTAGACAGAATCCCGAGAATTAAGACATCCTAGAGAAGACATTCCTCAGGAGTGCCAATAAACTATTATTTCAGACATCTGGGTGACCTGAAGCCCACTGCTCTTTCCTCTTGGACACACTGAGGTTTCACTTGCACATCCAGGGGTTTTGCCACATGGCCAAATGACTTCATTTCTTCCTTCTTTTGCAGAGGACGAAACATTCCCAGAGTCTGGTTGCTGAACTGAGACAAGGAGCCAAGAAGTTAGCTGTGCCTTGTTTAGGTTTGGCAGAACCACCAAGCGCCAGCAATTTTTCAGCCACAGAGTTGAATTTTCAACTTGTTTTATGTCCCCCTAGGGGAAGAAGGCAGCTTCTGGAGGGGGGTGGGGAAGCCCCATCCCACTGAAACAAGGGGGTGTCCTAGCAGCTGAGGCAGTGAAGCGTTCTCCCGTCGCTGAGCCTCGACAGGAACCAAGCCTGCAGGTCTCTGGGAGAAAGGCCAGGCGCAAGAGAGGCAGGGCTGGAGCATCTGTTCAACAGGAGCATCTGACCCAACCAAGAACAAGTCCAGGTGGTTTGCAAGTCAGACAAACCCAGATGGTGCCAAGAGCTCAGGTGCCAAGGCCTGCTGGAGGAGAGAGCCTGGGGCTGAAGAGACACCAGCCACGCATTGGGTTAGTATTTGGGGGGCTGCCCCACGGAGGAGGAGGGGGGGTCAACTTATTCTCCAAAGCACCAACAGGCAAGGACAAGAGACAATGGTTGGAAACTAACCAAGGAGAAAAGCAAGCTGGAATTGAGGAGACGCTAAGGAGAAACTCCCTAACAGTGAGGACAATTAACCAGTGGAACAGCCTGCCACCAGACACCGTGTATGCTCCATCCCTGGAGGTTCTTAAGAAGAGACTGGACAGTCACCTGTCTGAAATAGTATAGGTTCTCCTGCTTGAGCAGGGGGCTGGACTAGAAGACCTCCAAGGTCCCTTCCAGCTCTATTCTATTCTAATTCTAATCCTGTGGGGTCACTGCCGGAGCCAGAACCAGCCACGTATGTGCACCTGCAACATGGCAAGTTCTGATGTGGTTCTTGAAGCTCCTGTTGGAGCAGGTGGCCTTAGTGAGGCTTGGGGGCTCTGGGCAGTCTTGTGGGGGGAAAGAACTTTGGAGAAAGAGAGCCCCACGTGATACAGTCACAGATGGAAGTCACTCTGCAGGAGTCTACACTCGCCTTGGAGGCCAAGGTTGGTTGGAGTTTTTAGACTGGAACTAGAGGAGTGAAGAGCTAATGTTTGTATTTATGGACTACATGAATGTGCTAAGGAGGTGACAGACCACAAACTGCTGGTCTGCAGGAGCACAAGAAATCAAGCCGAACCAGGGCTGGGAGTCCTCAATGGGCCAAACTGGTTGCTCTGGTCCATCGAGACAACTCTGGCTCCTGGTGTCTGCAGGAACAAGTCTCTATGAATTTTGGGGCAACATTTTCAGAAGTGGCTTTCTAGCAATAGCAGTAGCCCTTAGACTTATATACCGCTTCACAGTGCTTCACAGCCCCCTCTAAGCGGTTTACAGAGTCAGTCTCCTGCCCCCAACAATCTGGGTCCTCATTTGACCCACCTCGGAAGGACGGAAGGCTGAGTCAACCTTGAGCCTGGTGGGATTCAATTTGCCGAATCGCAGGCAGTCGGCATTAGCAGAAGGAGCCTGCAGTACTCTATTCTGACCACTGCGCCACTGCGCCGCTCTTCTAGTTCTAGAACTGGCCCCCAAACACCCAACTGGCTTCCTGCCCAAGGCAGACCTAGAAGTCACAGTCTCCTAGCGTCTAATTCAGCACCATCACTACTAGTAGAGCGATTCTGGTTGGGGGCAGGGGAGG
This sequence comes from Pseudonaja textilis, assembly GCF_900518735.1. The sequence continues at coordinate 3,208,258 of NW_020769377.1, forward strand.
GAGGCGTTTCCTGTATTGTTCACAATTCATTTTCTGCCATTCAAATCACCAGCTTAAATCAATACACTTGAGCTAATCCACATTTCCATGCAAAATTACTAAACTTTCTCTGCCAATAGCCCATGCAAGATCTTACGTATTCGCTAAAAGAGTTGTATCTCTAGGTGTAACTCTAGGGTAACTCTAGGTGCCGAAGATCAAAATCACAAAGCAATAATAAAAACAGGTGAAGATCAGCAATAATAATAAAAACAGTAAGGAAGTCTCATTAAGTAGTGCCCTTGACAACTATAAAACGTGTATAGAAAATGTTGCCATAATGGCACCCATAAACGCCTTATCTCCCTGAGAGACCAAGGTGAGTAGATAAAACTTTCAGGGCAAGAGCAGGCAATCTGAAGCCTTGGGGTCACGTGTGACATTTCTCAGCAAGCTGGCTGAGAAATTCTGGGAGCTGAAGTCCACAAGTCTTAAAGTTGAGGAATTCTGGGAGTTGAAGGCCACAAGTCTTAAAGTTGAGGAATTCTGGGAGTTGAAGTCCACAAGTCTTAAAGTCGAGGAATTCTGGGAATTGAGGTCCACAAGACCCCAAGGTTGGAGATCCCCGCTCTACGCCTTCTCCCCCTCCAAAGCACAATTGCTGGAAACTGTCAGCAAAGTTATCTAAAACTCATGGTGCTGTAACCCATAAAGAAAATTGCTCCAAGATTATTCCCGAACCCAGAAAATATTCTGGCCTTGCCTAGGCAAGGACATCATTCAGACCACCCCAGCTGCAATGCATGGGAATTGTAGTCCAAGCCAATGGGACCCTTGCATGATGGGGCTTTAGCAACTGGAGCAAAGCTGCTGCTGCTGCTGCTGGAGGAAACAGCTAAGAGCTGCTCAGGATTAATTCAAAGGAGAGGTTTGTCTTCCGGATGGAGGGAATTGTATTTCAATGAGTAAAATCTTAGCGATAAATATCCTTTCTTAACAGTCAAGTAAGAAAATTGCACTTCCCTCTTTTCACCCACCCAGTTTTCTAACGGCTGGTGTGGACAAGACACCAATTGGCAGAACACACACACACACATGCACACATACACAATAAAACTTTGCAAATACCAAGTCAATTATGATTTCACATACAGCCTGCAGAATTAGCAGAAATTTGCACGGGTGCCAGACATGATTTTTCCGAAGGTTCTTTTCAGCACCTTTGAAGCCTGAGAATCCTAGCTTTGATTTCTTGTTGTAATTACACCACGGATGATTTATAAATAGCCCACAAGGAGGTTTTTAAGAGCTGTTTCTGGATTAACTGCTTCAAGCAACCAAAACACAATCTTGAGGAAATCCTAGCATTAAGCCCAGCCTAGAATTAATAACGAGAGAACCTCACCTCGGTGCCGGCCTCTCTGGGCAACTGAATTTCCTGCATTAGCCAGCTCCTCTCCCGAACGAACAGCCCAGATCAGAAAACAATGGCCAGGCCACAACTCAGAAGACGGGGACTGTCAGCCGTGTGAACCCCAAGTGGAAGAAACTTCTGCTGTAGGAATTGGCTTGCTAGAATTTGGAAAGCGAATCGAATGACCAGGCCTCATGTCCCGGACGTGGAAAGAACAGGTGGATCGCTCACTGAGATGGCCTTGGAGGTGGCCAGAACGACCAGCCTTCCCTCCAGGAGACTGGGACGAATAACCTTCTCCAGCTGGGAAGCCCTCCTTCCATCATTAATCTCATCACAGCCCAGCAGAAAATCCCAGTTAGGTAGATAGATAGATATAAACACTAATAAATACTTCCCTAGGGACTCCAGGAGTGATCAAAGACAACTGAAGTTTTTGCATCTCCAAAGGAAGAGAGGAAAGGCTACAGGGGGAAAAAATAAAGATGGAGAAAGACAGTTATGAAAGCAGGTAGAGATTCCACAGAAGCATTTCAAGCATTTGGCACGTTTACGTTAAAGGGAATGTCAGAGTACCAAGAAGAGCCAAAAATCACCGTAGAAGGCCAACGGCTTCACACGAGCCTCCCAAACCTCACCTTCTTTCTGTTACTACAGTGTACAATTTCTTTTAAAGGGAGAAGTTTTCAGGATCCTAACATCAATCAATCAATCAGAATAAGGTTGGAAGGGACCTTGAAGGTTTTCTAGTCCAGCCTCTGTCCCATTTCAGACAAGTGGCTGTCCGGTCTCTTCTTAGAAACCTCCAGCGATGGAGCAGCCACAACTTCTGAAGGCAACTTCTGCTCCACTGGTTAACTGTCCTCCCAGTCAGGAAGTTTCTCCTTATTTTCAGTTTCTCCTGGATTAGTTTCCATCCACTGTTTCCTGTCCTGCCTTCAGGGGCTTTGGAAAATAGCCCGACTCCCTCTTCTTTGGGGCAGCCCCTCAAATACTGGAAGGCTGATATCATGTCCCCCCCTTCGTCCCTTTTTTTCTCTGGAATAGCCAAACCCAAATCCTGCAACCATTCTTCATATGTTTTTACAATGATCATTCAGCCTCCTCAACGTGTCAGACAACAAAAGCCACCACGAACTATTTGGGCTGGAGAGGATGGCCATGGGGGTCCCAGAGTTGCAGAAAGTACCAAAGTACAGGAATTCCCCATGCAGGGAGCCTACAAAAGGGAACAATGGTTTGTTTGTGGCAAATGTTTTTATCAGAAAGGGAGAGGAAATGCATCATTGTTTTCCCTAGTTGCTTCATATATTTCAGTCTCCTGGGTGGCTGGTGAACTTTCTTTAGGAGGTAGCTGCCTCCTCTTTTTGTCCCCACATTTTTGCACCCCACTCCTGACATCCCACAAACGTTAATCAGTCATGGTGGCTATGTCATCTCAAAGCTGTTCTTAACACTAAGACAGTTCAGGCTCTCTCTGGGAACACCTAGAGACCTGGTTGGTGCAATGGTTAGAATGGAGCATTGCAGGCTGACTCTGCCAACTGCCAACAGTTCGATCCTGACGGGCTCAAGGTTGACTCAGCCTTCCATCCTTCTGAGGGGAGTAAAATGAGGACCCAGATTGTCAGGTGCAAGAGGCTGACTCTGTAACCGCTTGCAAAGCATTGTGTATATAAGTCTAAGTGCTATTGTCCTTCCTTCCTTCCTTCCTTCCTTCCTTCCTTCCTTCCTTCCTTCC
>NW_020769377.1:3222358-3263684 GCF_900518735.1 Pseudonaja textilis
AAGAAGAAGAAGAAGAAGAAGAAGAAGAAGAAGAAGAAGAAGAAGAAAAGAAGAAGAAGAAGAAGAAGAAGAAGACACACCCACCCAGTCATATGGCTATGCTCACCTAGCTACTTCCACCTAGCCATGCCGACAGAACCGGTAGTAAAAATATTTGCATCCCACCCCTGCTCTCTTCTCTGCCCTTTTCCCAAGTCTCAACATCTTTTCGGTAATGTGGCGACTGAAACCAGATGCCGTTTTCCGGGTTTGCCCTAATTAGTGCTTTATAAGAAGATAGAGAAGCAACGGTTCCTCTCGCAACCTGGATGAGACCAGACCAAAAGGTCAGTCGATCCTGGTTTGCTCTGAAATCCGTGGGTGTCTCGGGGCCAGTCAAGGTGACCCCATTTCATGGGATGGCTGGCTAAGGAAGGGGCAACCTGGAATCCGGTCCGCTTGGGGCAGCAAGGCTGAGGCAAAAATCCAGCAAAGCAAAAAAGAACATGCCCTTTTCCCACTTAGAGCCTGAGTCAATATCACGGCAGTCAGCCCAAGAGACATGAGCGGCTGCTGATCTGACCCACCCTGTAGCAATGCAGGACTGAGAGTGAACTCCACCCACCCCCCTGTCCCCCTGCTCTGGCCTCTCTGCTCAACTCCAGCGATCATGGCCAACTGCCATGGGGGGCAGGGCTGAAACACCACAGACCCCCAACCCCTATGAGGGGTTGGACCCAAGAGAGACATTTATCGGGTGACTCAATCATTGGGGGCATTGCTGCAGTGGCAATGGACACCCCAAAGCAGCCATGGCAGCCCAAGAACTATTCCAAAAGCGGGAAGAGGACTTGAGAGTTGAAACAGGCCAGTTTCTCCTAGCCAGCGCTCTCCAATCCCCACATGCTTGCAAAGGCCTGGTCTCTCTTTCTCTGGACTACCCTTGCCCCCAATATAGCAATAGCACTTAGACTTATATACCGCTTCACAATGCTTTCCAGCCCGCTCTAAGCGGTTGACAGAGTCAGCCTCTTGCCCCCAACAATCTGGGTCCTCGTTTTACCCACCTCGGAAGGAGGGAAGGCTGAATCCACCTTGAGAGTGGTGGGATATGAACTGCCAAATTGCAGGCAACCGGCAGTACTACACTCTAACCACTGTGCCACCATGGCTCCTACATAGCCCAAATAGACATCCAAAGCTCACTGAATTGTGTGAACCCAATAGAAAGTATCTGATGGTTCTATTCAACTCAGCCTGAAATACTTCTCCACTGATTCAGTTGGAAAATCAGAGGCCCCATTCCGGTGACCGTTTCCGTTGATACGCAGGTGGGATGCTCAATCGGTTACCTTCAATGCAACACTGCTGCCACCGCTACCAATGCCAACTGCAAGGGTAACTTGCCTATGAATTCTGGTCATTTCCAGACCAGAAGGTGCCCAACAGGAAAGGGCTGGTGGGTGCCTTTTGCTCATGTTGGATATTCCAGCAGCCAAGAGTGATCTGCGTGCATCTGACCTCCAGGGCGTAGTTATGTCCCATGTGTATTGATGTCCTATGCAAACACGTGTGTAGTGTGGAACTCCCAAGTTATGAAACTCCTGCAGCCCTTCATCTGTCAGAATAAGGGTGACAGATGAGATGCCACGAGGGCTGGCCGGTTTCGCAAGCAGCATGGACATCCTGTGATGAATTCTTCGCATAGCAAAGAGAGAGTTAAAATTGAATTTGGTGTTGAAACGCTGCATGATCCGAAAAGGCTGGGCGGGGGGGGCAACTGTATCAACCGCTTTCATTCGTTCCAGGGACTTTCAGGAGTTGGCCTGGGGAGTGGCAACCAGTTTGGCCAATCCTTCCCCTGGGCATCTGTGCTGGAGTCCCGGCACCCGGCTAGAACATTTTGCTCCCAGTGCACTGATCAAACAGTTGGAGATTAAAGTCCCAGGGCAAAAGTCATTCTTTTGATGATTGCCTTTTACTGCAAATAGCACCAGGCCTACCCTGTGTATGCAAAAGGTCACTCGCTTCCATGTCTGCCATGAATGGGAGACACGGCACACAAAGCGTTGAATTCCATTCCTGGAACACTGAACGAGTTAGTTGTCTTTGGCACAGGACCAAGCCATGATGTGCTGTGACTCAAACAGGCCGGCTTCCAAAGGCAAAGGTGCTTGCCTGGGCTCCTGAACAAGGAGGGTGTCAACTCTGAAGCTGGCCTGACTGAGGACATCTTGGAGGCTTCAAGAGGAGGGTTAGGGAAGGGGGAATAGAGGTAGCTGGCGGGGGGGAGGGGGGGAAGGGGCGTTCATAGCCAAAACACAATAGTTTCCTCCGGGTACCAAGGACATTCCCACAGGTAGCTGAAGAGAGGAGGGGTGAAGTTGCCAAGCAACCGGCCAGCACGTTGATTGGATCATGGGACTGACTGTTTGGAAAAAGGGGGGAAACTTTTACTGTTAATTAGGTGAAAACCGTGGGAACTGCTAGAGTCGGTTTTCACCGAGTCTGTGCCAATATAATGTATCCAATAAAAGTGTTTTTTATGGAATCTACCTGCCTTGGAGTCCTGTTTGCTATGGGTAGATTACTTGGAACCCTGACAGTCAGGAGAGGCTCCAACGAGCCTCTTTCCACTCCCTTTGAGAGCAGGAACCAGACGTCTGGTCCCCTGGGAAGGTTGGTCAACAGAGAGAGCAAGTCTGGTTTTCGAGACAATCTCAGACTACATCCAAGTTTTCCAATGGCCTTTGCTCCTTGCAAAATCCTTTGGGCTCAGACCTTTCCAAGCCAGCCAGGATGAGATGTCAGTCTAAGTACCTAGAACGGAGAAAGCTGGTGCTGGAGTTTTTCAGGAGCCACCGCTTTGGCCATTCCACCTTTCAGTTAGACCAGAGGTGGGGAAAGGTGTCCCCTTTAGGACTTGTGGACTTCAACTCCCAGAATTCCAGAATGGCTGGCTCAGGAATGTCGGGAGTTGAAGCCCACAAGTCAAAAAGGCCATTGTTCCCCACCACTCAGTTGCATCTACGTTGGCTGGAAGCAATATATTACTTTTATGTCCTCATTGTATCAGTGGGCTGCCATGGAAATGGGGGGAGGGGGAGTTTTTAAGAGGGAAAAAAACCCCCTCTGTTCACACTCCCCAACAGGAGTCTTTGAGGATCTAACAGTAAAATGTAGGGTGCAGGAGCAGTTCTGTGATTGTTCTGTGAGAGCTAAAATTGCAACGGGTTGTGGAGAAAACTTGAACTTCACGACGCAAATCCAAGGTTGGGGCTGCACTTTCAGGCAGACCGTTTCAATGGGCACCCTGAACAGAGAGAAGGTGTTGTATCATTTGACAACGGATGTCATGAAGGTGGGATGTTGGGGGGTGGGGAAGGAAGAAGCCCAATGTGGACTCCTGAGAAGATCACAGAGTTCCTTCAGCTTAGGAAATGATCCTAGAGAGTGATGAATTTTATGCTTTTAACGTACAGGTGGAGAAAGAGAATCCAGGCCAGTTTCTCCTAGCAGGCTGGATTTGGAAACCGGGACCTGCAAAGCCCCTGAAAAGCATCCGTTTCCTGGGCTACACAATAATTTATTCAATTCTAGGCATCCCTGTCTTTTAACTTATCTTTATCATTCCTATATGCATCTCTAAATACTTGTTTCAGCATTCCCCGATTTCTTCTTTTTAATCCCAAATAATTTCCTTGCTTTTATTTTCAACTAGCCGGCGTTGCTCGGGTATTTATTTATCCCAATCCTGTATTGCACAGGAAAATTCTGTAGTCGGGAGTCACGCTGTTGTACTCTCTCTCGCAGCCTCACAATTCTTCTATTCCTCTCTTTGGGAGTTTCTTTTCTAGGCTGGTGTTTCATTTTTTTGATTGCACTTGGCCAATCGCCTGACGTTTCCTTGGTGGGCTGAGAGGGAGCCTTCTTCTTGTGGAGTACTGTGAAGCCATGACCATGGCAAGTCCACTGTGCTGTACAGTAGAAGCCATTTTAAGGCACACACACCCTGAGGGGTGTCAGGGGTGTCTTACTCCCACAGTATTTGTTTCCAGGTGGTAAGTCAACTGTGTGCCAAGTTATATATGAAGAAAGCTTCCATTCACACTTCCAAAGGACCCTTGTTTAGCTCACGTCCAAAATACTGCTTTATTTCCACCCTGACTGTTCTCTGGATTTGCAGCGGCCCAAAGGGGCTTGTTAAAGGCTCTGCATTTCCCTGGAGTAAAATACTGAGCAGGAGTCCCCCAGGGCTCAGTCCTTCCTTGATGCAATGCTATTTAACGCCTTTATAAATAGAGGATGGAATTGAATGGGTCCTTATTAAATTTCCACATATTAAACTGGGATTAGCTAATACCTTAATAATGGACTGTACCTTACAGATGGGATCGTCAATACCTTACAGACCGAACCTCACTAGGCAGGGAAGTTTTAAGCATGTGGTATGATTCTAGGAATCATTTGATTTCTGAGATGTAGGGTGCTGGATGATTTTTGAAAAAACTTGAATATATTTGGGGACGATGCAGCCGAGAAAAACTAGAAAGGGAATAGATAAAGGGATAAGAACACTAAAAGCAGCAGCAGTATGTCAGTAAATCAGCTTTCCTTTGAAATGAATTAGACTACGTCTTTTTGAGGGGTAAATATTAGGTTTGTTCATCAAAGGATTTTTTTCCCCTTGAATTTAAACTTCCCAGATGAGACGAAGTTGCAGCGTTTACTCCAAGAAAAAAAAAAACCATTTTATTTTTTATTTTTTGTTCAAAAGAGGAAAGAGAGGAATATACTTAAAAGAATCTACTGCTAAGCAGTTGAAAAACTGAATAAAAACAGGCCTTGACACTATGGGGGCAAAAGAAACCAGAGCACCTTTTAAAAGGAAAGGGAGTTATTTTACACCCACCACGAGATGGCAGAATACACTAGGAAAATATCTTGGAACTTTTCTTAGCTACATCTAGAAATTATATCCATTTTGCCGAGAGACTAAGACGGCAGGCACACTGTTGGGTACAAAATGCCAGGGAGGCATTTTGTACCTGAGGCATTGCCTCTTTCCATTTATCATAAAGACAAGCCTGTCAAAATCTCAGCATCCATTTTATTTATTTCTTTACAAAAACCCAGCAGAGAAACCCTGGCTGCACCTTTCCCAAGTAATATATTTTATTCAAAATAAAAGCTTTTTCGGAGATGCCTCCCCATTCCCTGAAAGGCCCTTCTTTAGTCAAACTCCGCCGTGCATTTGGTGAAGGGAGCAACTTTTGGGCAGTGGGCATCCTTCTTCAGCATCCTGGCAGGGCACATTAAAATCCCACTGAAAAGAGGAAAAGCTTTGGGCCTTCATTTGTGAAATTTGCAATCAGCTCAGATTTAGAGGGGTCGGTTCCCCCACTTCATGGTGGGGAAGGAAATGGGGAAGGGAAAGGTTATGGCAGGAGCTGAGCCCCACTCAAAATGGCTTTTCAGTCCAGGACAGAAAGCAGACAAGATAATCCAACAGACAAGCGTTTGTCAACCTAGCAACTTTAAGATAGGTGGACTTCAACTCCCAGAATTCTGTATCTTAAAGTTGCTAGGTTGAGAAATGCTGCAATAGATCACACTTTCCAGCAAAACCAGCAATGTTGTTTGCCAAGGTTGCTTCCTCGGGTTTATCTGTGGCACGTAGGTAATCCTGGATGGGAAAACAGATATGGGTTTTCTACAAACACCGAAGAAAGCGGGAAAGGGCTTAAAGCCCAAAAGGCTTGAAGAATTGTTAACCTTATTTCGTGAAGCTTCTTTTCCAGCAACACTGAATTGTTAACTAGGGCATACAAAACCTTTGTCGGACCAATTCTCGAATACAGATCGTCCGCCTGAAACCCGCTCTGTATATCGGACATTAACACAATTGAACGAGTTCAGAGGTATTTCTTGAGAAAAATTCTCTACTCCTCCACTCACAATAGCATTCCTTATGTCTCCAGGCTCAATATTTGGGGCCTGGACAATCTGGAACTGCGCTGCCTGCAGTCCGATCTAAGCATAGTACACAAAAATGTCTGCTACAACGTCTTGCCTGTCAATGACTTCTTCAGCCTCAATCACAATAATACACGGGCAAACAACTGATACAAACTCAAGGTAAACCGCTCCAACTCGATTGCAGAAAATACGACTTCAGCCACAGAGTAGTCAATGTCTGGAACACCCTACCCGACTCCGTGGTTACAGCCTCAACCCCTCACAGCTTCACAGCTTCAAACTGTCTGCTGTGGACCTCACCCCATTCTTAAGAGGTCCTTAAAAGGGGCGTGCATAAGCGCACCAGCGTGCCTACCGTCCCTGTCTTACTGTCTTAAATACATTTATTTGTATTTACTCCCTTTGTTCTTGTTTATGTTCATACTTACACTTGTTATCTTGTACATGTTTGACAAACAAACATATAAACAAACCCTCTTGGAATAGAACCACGGGGTTGGAAGGTACTAGAACATCTCTCCCAGACGATCCCATTTGATCCGGCCCAGCATAATCAAGCAAGATAGGCCAGTTGACATTTCTTATCCCTCCCTAAACTTGATGAGTCAGCGTATGGACGGAAAGGAAATGTTTTCACTTTTCAAAGCAACACTGCCCTCGTCCGGAGAAAACAGTCACAGCACGGGACTTATATGCTACTAGGCTCAAAATTCTCAGTCTGGATAATTAGAATCGCATGCTGTCAGACCTAGGTATTGCATACAAAATTATATGTAGTAAATGTTTTTTTTACTTGTGGATGCCTCTTTTTGTTTTAATCGCAATAATACACACGTGATCAACAGCTTTAAATTCAAAGTAAATCGTTCTAAACTTGACTGTGAAAAAAATGATGTCTGTAATAGAGTTGTCGAAGTCTGAACCTGATTCAGTTGTTTCAGCTATAAATTTTCACAGTTTCAGTGACAAATTGACCTGTGGACCTTACATCATACTTAAGAGGTTAACAGGGGGGGCGTGCACGAGTGCACTAATGTACCTATCGTCCCTGTCATTGTATTATTATTCTTTTATTCTTCTTCTTGTTTTTGTTTGACAAATTCTAATAAACTAACAAACAATAAATGGCGACTCCAGAGCCACCATGGGTACAACGTGAGAATAAAGAAGGCATGTCTGTCTGTGTGTGCGCACACGTGTTTGCGTGTGTGTTGCTTCTAAGGATTTTTGCAGCCATCAACAGGTTTGAGCTCTGCCAAGTCAGAAAACTAGATCAGACTATCCAGCCTTGGGAGCTACTTTGACATAGGAAATAAGTGCATGGTTCTAACAAAAATTTCTGGAGTTTAATAATTGGCTAAGTTATAAATTTCAGCTGCAGAGAGATACCCTGCTCACTCCTTAGCAACAGTCAGGGGTGGGCTGTTACCGGTATGCACCGGTTTAGGCGAACCGGTTGCAAATTTTACATCCGGTCCGCCGAATCAGTACTTGCAACGACTGGCTGGCCCCGCCTACCCCCCCCCCCCCCCCCCCGGAGGCTCCACGCAGCCCGGTTTGGATGCAGGTAAGTGCAGGGCCCACATGGAGGCTCGGGGAAGGTGCGAAATGGGCCTCCTGGAAGTTTGGGAAGGCTGGAATCAGGGCCATCTCCAGCCTCCAGGGGGCCTCCAGAGCCCGGGGAGGCAAAAACGCACCACCACCCCTGCCGTGGTGCAGAAGGTCGACTAGGCCACACACCCCATGGCCACGCCCACCCAGCAAGTGGGCAGAAAACTGGTTGCTAAATTTTTTGAAGCCCACCTCTGGTAGCAGCCTGTTTCTGCAGCATGCTCAGGGCACCAAGCTTCGATTCTTGTGGCAAGCTACCCCTAGCAAGGCAGAACGTGGAGAAGCAGACTCTGCCTTCTGAGGCTGCCTGGAGCCATCTTCCTCTCTGCCAGCCCACCAGGAGGCAGGCACAAGGCTCCAGTTACTCTCTGTGTGGGCAGAGCAGGGTGCTGGAGGGGAGGGAACTGACCTAAGGGGAACTGGTGAGGCTCAACCCAAAAGGAGGGAAGCAAGCCTCCTTCTTGGATTAATGAGGCAACTGTGTCGAGAGGTGTGCAGGTAACACCCGGCGTGTCCTTGTCTCAGGTATGCTGTGCTCCTGGCGACCGGCGGGTCAGGAGTCCCTTAAGGAGGTTGGTCCAGTTAGATCCGCAGCCAGGCTTCGCAGCTACCTGTCAGGATCCTGGCAGTTCCCCTCATTTAAATCATGAGTCTCGAGCCAAACTTCCAAAACTTCAAAAAGGATTTATTGGGAGTTAACATGCCAGCACTGCCTGGATGTAGCTGACTCTGAGACACATCGTTCATTGTCACTCTTGGTTCCCCCGCACCCCCTGGGTATATCCTAATTCATATTCTCCAATGGGACACATCCATAGCCAAGAGTCATCAATCATGCTCTCCGGTTAGAATTTTGCATGGCAGAAATTTCAGTCGCCTAGTTACTATCTTTGAAAACTATTTATGGAATGCACTTTTGATTTCCAAGCTGCCGCAATGCTCCCCACCTCCCTTTCTGTTGGCAACTATAAAAGACCATAGAAATATTGTATGAGTTGACACAGTAAGCAGAAAAGCATCCCCTCCTTTTTAGTCCACACAGGAACATCTTCACACTCCAGCAACCTTCCCCTCCCAAATACCAAATTACCCACCCCCCCGTTTCTTTTTTTTAAAAAGTTTTTATTCGTTTTAAAAAACAAACATAAACAAACAGAACATAAAAACACCAAGCTATCTTCCATATGTGTACATGCAGTATGCCGGTTGGTTTACAAATTGTTTTGTGCTTCCATTTCGTAGTCTTCAATTACAATTACATTGCCTATAATCTCGTATTTTCAATCAAAAATTAAATACCTTAGTATCATTATTAATCAATCATTTGACTATACTTTTATTCATTCATGTTTTACAAGATAATCATAATTTACTTAGTTTGTTTTATAACAGTCCACATTATCATCCCAAATCTATCCTAAAATCATTTTGTAGATATAATAAGAAGTACATCTTTATATATTTATTATTTTCTAAAAGTCTACATATTTCATTACTGTATTTTATTGTCTAACCATTGATAGAATAGATCCCAAATTTTATAAAATTGTTTATCCTCTTGTTCTCTAATTTCAAATGTCAATCTACTCATTTCAGCACATTCCAATATTTTCTTAATGATTTCCTCCTGTGATGGTGTTTTCTCATTTTTCCAGTTTTTGGCAAATACAATCCTAGCCGCTGTTAATACATTTACAATCAGGTATTTCAAGTCTACTATATATTTCAGGTAAAATTCCCAATAAAAATATCTCTGGTTTCAAGTCTATATGTGTTTTTGTCATTTTTTCCAACCACATGTGGATTTTAGTCCAGTATTTTTCAGCGTCCGCACAAGTCATCCCCCCCCCCCCCATTTCTATGGCAGCCAATAAGAATCAAACAGCAAAAGATTCTGGGAGTTGAAGTCCACCAGGCTTAAAGTTGCCAAGGTTGGAGACCCCTCCTCTACAGCACTGTGGATTAAATGCCACTTCATAATTGACCTCTCAAGATGTGCAGAACCGGCTGAGAGCCGCACACGTTGCATCCCATAATACTACTAATGAGTAATAACGCTAATAAAAAGCTGCGGAGCACCAAGGCCCGAGGAGGCAACAAACAGCTCTTTAAAAGCCAAGCCTAAATAAAACGTGAAATGTGTTTTTTTCCCAGCAATATTAATATTCTGCGACAAAGCAAAACGCTTTTGAACTAACAGCAGCAAAAGGCTCTCGGGCTTCAGGCCAGGCAAACCTACCAAACCCAGCTAACACAGCGCTGGATTTTCTCCAGAACGGATCGATCAAAGGCGAGCCAAGGACAGGGACGGCACAGAAAAGGCAAACTGGGCCATCGAGAAAGAGTCCCCCGGGTGCACTTTCGAAATGGGCCTGCATTTCATCTCCCTCCGTAATTTCCAGCGGCTTGGTGCAGAAGCAATCTTTTGATCTTGGGCTCGGAGGAGTTATTTGCTCCCTTCTTGAGCAGAGAAGGTGTAGCTCTGTGGATCCCTTTGGAAAGATCATCCACCCCAACTCACTGGCTTGAAATGATACCTAGCATCAGAGGTGGGATTCAGCAGGTTCTGACTGATTCTGGAGAACCAGTAGCGAAAATTTTGAGTAGTTTGGAAAACCGGCAAATCCCGCCTCTGACTGGCCCTGCCAATCCCATCCCGTTGAGTCCCAGATGATCGGCTGGGTCTCCTTTGGTTTCCTGGCCCAGGAGAACAGAGCTGGAAAGCAGGTTAGTAGGGATGGGGAGGGAATGAGGTTTTGCAGTATCCTTTCCCTGCCACGCCCACCAAGCCACGCCCGCAGAACTGGTATCAAAATTTTTGAATCCCACCACTGCCTAGCATGAAATGCCCCCATGTCAGGCCCCCCATCCTGCTGCAAGAGGTCTGCTCAGCTAGATGCCAGGCCGTCCTGAGAAATGGGGAGAGGGAGCTGCGGGGTGGGATGAAGGGGGCATAGAGGAAAGAAAAGAGAATGTCTTTGTGCCCTCCTGGCTGTTCCAAGAATAGGACAGAGCTCAAAGGGACCTTGGAGGTCTTCTAGTCCAGCCCTCTGCTCACGTAGGAGACCCTACACTATTTCAGACAAGGGACTGTCCAGACTCTTCTTAAAAACCTCCAGGGAAGAAGCACCCACAATTTCTGAAGGAAACTTCTGTTCTACTGATTAATTGTCCTCCCTGTTAAGAAGTTTCTCCTTAATTCCAGGTTGCTTCTCTATTGACTACCTAGGGGGGGACTGCAACCCCCTCAAGCTCACACAGCTGGGGACCGTTAGCAAAACAAGTGGTATAAATACTACTGGGCACCTCCTGATAACCATGAGGGGGACAGGACCCAAAGGAACGTTCACTGTATGCTTTGGACGTGAAATGCCAGGTCCGGCTTCGCTGCATTGTAACCGCTTGGGCTCTAGTAAAGTAGACTTTCGCTAGCCGTGAGTTCGAGAGCCGTTCTTTTCTAACTGACCAAGTGGGGACGGTTGACACCCAGAGTCAATTATTGTTGGGAGGGCAGCCGTCGTGCAACCTCTCGTCAAATCCCCAAAAGGCACCAGTTCCTGTTGGGTTTGAGCTGGAAAATAAATTGACCCCCCTCTTCTTTGTGGCAGCCCCTCAAATACCGCTTTCGTGTCATCCCTAATTCTTTTTTTCTTTAGAAGAAGAATTAGAATAGAAGAGCTGGAGAGATTCCTCCAGCCCAATTGGTGCAACACCAGCTATTCTCTGTTATGAAAGGGCTGGCGGTGGGGTGGGGGGGGCAGGGGAAATGCAAGCCATGAGCTCTACAATTCATATTTCAAAAGTGACAAGCTCTGGCTTTTAAACTGGGGGAAAAAAAATTACATTTCTGACCTGAGAAGGCTGGCATTTGGAGGATCATAGAGAGAACAAGGAAAGCTGCGGCAAAAGGTCTGTGTTTTGTCGCCAGGCGCAACGTGACTTTCCTTTTGTGCTCTCTCAGTTTGCCTTGGGAACCCCCTTCCTTAAAAAGGCAACCCTGGTATTGGTGTGTGACCCCGGCCGGTAGGCCAGGTGAGTGAAGGGGGCTGCAGAAATTGATGTGCAAGAGCAGAAAACATAGAATTAACCTTCCCTCTTTTTTTGCAGCAGGCCCTGCATGGCCCCAATTTCTATTCGGGGCGGGGGGGGGTCAGTGATTTGGCAGTAGAAGAAGAGGAGGAAGGAACCCCCTGGAACAATTCCTCACAGAAGCAAGTTAAAGCTGCAATTGCACACGGGAACGTCACAAGACAGGCAGGCAGAAGGAACAGCCGTTTACCTCCCGTGAGGAAAGCCTGGCCTTAGTTGAGACCAGACAACCTGTCACCCTTGAGGTTCTTCTGACCCACGCCCTTTTCCAACAAATCCAACACCATCCAAAGGGAACAGAAACCTTGTAATGCTTTTGCAAAATAATCAGCTGTGATAAGCACAAGCCTTGACAAACTGTGCGAGACTTGCCAAAAGATAAGACAAGAAATAATTTGCAATACAAGAATCTTCAAATACAAACTCAGGACACTGGAATGTCCACGAGGCTGGAGTTTCAAAACGTCTTTGCCTTCTGCAAAGGACGTTTGTTTCACAGTTGGCTTTTATTGTCTTGAAGGAAGGGCGATTACCTTGCAGCCTGACTCCCGAGTCGCCTGTGCTGCTGCAGCTGCTCTTTCCTACGAGCAATCCTGCATGCACGCACACCTGGCATAGGCTCCTGGGGAACCTCCTCATCGCTGCTGCCAGCCCCCACAATCTCTGAAGGCAGCAGTCTACTCCCAAGTGGTCCTGGCCCCTCATCTGTGTCCTCGCTCTCCTCAGCCATCCGCACCTGCTGCCGGCTAACCACAGCACAGATATTTCCTCACCTAAACAGATATACCAAATGACCCCCACAGGCAAAAGAGCAGAGGGAGCAGGCGCTACTTCCAGTCAGCTTCCCCACTGACTTCACTTGTGGGAAGCTAGCAGAGAAAGGTCCATGACAATTCACCACAGCAAACTTGCTAGAAACCAGTCTTTACTTCTGGTTCCTGGCTTACGGACAATGCAGGGGTGGGATGCTACTGGTTCGGCCCAGTTCTATAGAACCGGGAGATCTGAGGAGCAGCAGACACCAAACCGGTTCAGTGCAACAACCTTTTGGTCATTTGTTTGGCCCACCTGCCTGCCTGGACTCTTGGCTGTCCTTTATTTCCTGCTTCTTCAACTTCAGCTGCTTTGCGCGGCACAGCTGAGGTTGAAAAAGCAGGAAAGAAGAGGATTTTCAAACGCTGCGCACCTGCGCGCAGCGCTTGTTAGCAGTCCAGGCGGCACAGCTGATGGCTTTTTATGAATGCTTGTACACACACGCACAGCACAAAATGCAACTCTCACCAAACCGGTAGTAACACTGGTTGAATCCCATCCCTGGGACAATGGGTTTTGCTTAACGACTACCATGTTTGCTTAACAACCTCCACAAGAAAGGTAATAAAATTGGATGAGATCATATGTTATCCTACTGAACAATCTTAATTCTAGGCTCAATGATGGCCCAGTCGAGGACTCTCTGTACATGGGAATGTTTGAGCCTTCTCATTGCCATTCACACCAATTTTTAAAAAATCTTTATTACGTTTCCATTTAGCACGATTGGATTTTGTCTTGTTTCCCTTCTGCATGAAGGGAAAGATGAGATTTAAATAAAAACTTTAGAACAGCTTTTTCATATGTTATCAGAGTTCAGAAGAGGAGAATGTGCCAGTTCCACAAGAATACAAGATCTGGATTCCTTTTTGGTTAAACAACAACAACAAAATCACAAGCTCAAAAACAAGATTTTTGTTAGGATTGCAAATATATATATTTGATCATATATAGGCTAAACATTAATACCTGGACATAATTTTCTGCAGTAAAACCAGGGAAGGAAGTTAATAAATTAGAGCACATAAACTAAAAATTATGAACAGTTAACAACTATACAGCTGTTGTTGCTGCTGCTCAAAACTTGCCTTCCTTACAAGATGGAACGAAGGGTTAGGACAAAAGCGCTTTCACTCACCAGAGATCTCCATCTTCAATGGTTTTATCATTTGGGGCTCCAGCATGGCCGTAGTGCAAAACCGAGCTGTTATCGCCACTGCAATAGCAATACACATTATAAATGTTATGTGCATAGAATGAAAAAAGTTATTGCGTAGTAAAAATCTGTAAAAAAATATTACATATTGCAAAAAATAAACCTAGTTTATGCCTTTTTCTAGTGTTTGGCAAAATTATTAGTCCTGAATTATATAGCTTGGTCAGTTAAATGGCCAATCTCGATATTGAATCAAAGGGAAAGAGGGCAGGAGGGAAATACCAGGGAACCTTCCTTTAGGTCATGTGGCCAGCATGATGTTGCGGAGCGCTGTTTCTCCCAAGTGGTACCTATTTATCTACTCGCATTGGCATCCTTTCAAACTGCTAGGTGGGCAGGAGCTAGGCCAGAGGTGGGGAATGATGGCTCTTTCCCTCACCCCTGTGCTAGGTGAAGATGGACACTCAACCCATTGTGTGATGCTCGAGTCTCGAACCCAGGCTGTTGGGTTTTCAGTCTTTTTTGATGGTTTGTTTGGAATTTCTACTCCATCAACTGAAAAACTGGGCAAACTCAGTGCATGGAAAACTGGGACAAAATGAGAGCGATTGAGCCCTGCCAAAGACTCTTGCTTGGATAAACAATATTAGAGGACCAAATGATGTACTATTATATTAGGGCTGATCACTTGCCAGAGAATAAACAGGTTGGAAGCGAATGGTCTCATACGCGAGAGACTGTGTTGCAGCAGA
The DNA here is from genome assembly GCF_900518735.1 of Pseudonaja textilis. The sequence continues at coordinate 3,236,738 of NW_020769377.1, forward strand.
ACTCCTGAGTCACAAAGGCAAAATGCTTGCATGCCCTGAGACTTATGACTTTCTCCACAGACCAGTTCTATCCCAACGGGAATCAGACGGCTGCTTGTGAACTGCTCACAGCGATGTCACATTGCCTTTGTTGGTTTGATCACCATGTTCTATCATTCTCCTCCCTGTTTGGAAGCCTTCCCATTCCAAATCAGGAATGGACAACCTGTTAGCCAGGGGTGGGATTCTACCGGTTCTGACCAGTTCGGGCGAACCGGTTACGTTTGCCCCACTCGTCCCGGCCCTCCCGGGAGTCTCCATGTGGCCCGTTTTTTATGCAGGGAAGTGCAGGGTTCGCACAGAGGGGGAAAAACAGGCCTTCCAGAAGTACTGGAAGTCTGGAAATGGGCCTGTTTCTAGCTTCCAGAGGGCCTCCAGAGCCCGGGGGACGCCATTTTCGCCCTCCCAGAGGCCTGGGGGACACCTCTGGACCCTTGGAAAGGTGAAAACGCCCCCCGCCCCCAGAAGTTCTTGTAGGCCATGCCCACCTAGCAACCAGGCAGCAAATCGGTTGCTGGGATTTTTAAACCCCATCCCTGCTGTTAGCCCTCAGAAGCAGTGGCCCCGCAGGAAAGTTCCCTGCTGTTTGAGGATGGGAGACACACCAAATTGGGTGTTAGCCCCACATACGTGAGTACCTATATATTTAGGAGAATAGGGTGCTAGACTCCGAAGCTGTAAAACAAACACTTCATGGCGAAACTTATTTTTAGCTGTTCTGTACTTCTTTTAAAAAATCTCTGGAAGTCAAATAACTGGCATAAGAGGAGAAATGTTTGAATCTCCCTATACATGTTAGCCTTTTATGTACAAGAAGAGGAGCTTTTGTTTCTTAAGAATGCATTCTCCCATCTCCATCAGCACTGTTTGTCTTACCCCATGATCTGTACCTAAGACAAGACCAGGCCTCTAGCGGGTCTACTCTGGAGAAGGACTTTTCCACAAAGGAGCTCAGTGGCAGCAGTCCCCAGGTGACTGAGATCTTAAGCGGGAAAGATAGCAATAGCACTTAGGCTTATATACCACTTTAAAGTGCTTCACAGCCCTCTCTAAGCGGTTTACAGAGTCAGTCTCTTGCCCCCAACAATCTGGCTCCTCATTTTACTGATCTCAGAAGAGCCAACTTTGAGCTGGTTAAGATTGACCTGGCAGTAGACAGTCAGCCTGCAATACTGCATTCTAACCACTGTGCATGATGGATGGATGGGTGGGTGGAAGGAAGGGCAATAGACTTATATAACGCTTCACAATGCTTTACAGGCCTCTCTTAAGTGCTTTACAGAGTCAGCCTCTTGCCCTCAAACAATCTGGGTCCTCCTTTTACCCACCTCAGAAGAATGGAAGTCTGAGTCAGCCTTGAGCCTGGTGGGATTCAATCTGCCAAATTGTAGGCAGTAGGCAGTCAGCAGAAGTAGCCCTGGAGTACTGCATTCTAAGCACTGCGCCACCACGGCTCTTGTGTTCAATCTGGCATGGGCCCACTAACTCTTCCTGGACAGGCAGATAGAGTAAGCCCATCCCAAGTCGGAAGGATTTGTCCAATCTTTATTCAAGATTGGTTGACTCAGCCTTCCATCTTTCCAAGGTGGGTAAAATGAGGGCTCAGATTGTTGGGAGCAATAGGCTGACTCTGTGAACTGCTTAGAGAGGTCTGGAAAGCGGCATATAAATCTAAGCGCTATTGTTATTGAATCTGGATACTGCACTGTTTTAACCTAACATCTTCTCTGTAAAAGTCTTAACAATTTTTCCCAAGACTTACTGCCAACCATTTCATCTCCAATTAAATCCAGAGAAAACTAGGAGCCAATCTTTTCCCCACCCTTAAAGAGCTCAACGGCAAAAGGTAAACGGGTGTTACTGATTTCACAAGACGTTAATGAGGAAGCATCACTTGGCCAGTTATAGTACAACAGGCACACTGGCATCTCAATTAAAGGCAATATTTTCCAGATTGCTTTGATTTTGGACAAAGAAGTTCTAAAACAAAGAGCTTACAGAAAAGTGGTTAAAGGGTTTTTACAAATTAGTAGTTTAAAGTCTACAAAATAACTTTCCAAGAAAAGGGGGAGAACTTGTGGGCAAGACAAACTCCAAAGGTTTAATTGCTCCCCAAGATCCACATTTCCTGAACAAGCAAGCAAAATGTCTCTGCCACTGTTTTGCTCATGCATTTTTCATCCAGGATCCACTGAGAAATATTACTTTGCTGTTTTGTGTAGGTTGGCTTTTTAAAAAATCATTTAGATGGCCTCCCTAAAGCAAACGCATGTGCGCCTGTCTGGAATCAGACTATAAATGCCAAGACAATTTAGCAGACAAGGAGTATTGCAGGGGTAGGCCAATGAAGGGGGAAAAAGTCCATTTTAGAGAGGAAGTAAACTCTGGAGAACCTGAACTCCCCATCCTGGCACAAGGTAAATTCCCATTACAGAGCTAGAGTGATCGAAATGTTTAGGAAATAATCCAATACATTAATATGCCAATAAAGTCTGAGAGTCTGTGAGGTGGACAATGTGGAAGTCAGCTGAAAGAAATCTTGGAGGTCTTCTAGTCCAGCCTCTGCTCAAGCAGGAAATCCCATATCATTTCAGATATGCAGCTGTCCAGTTTTTTCTTAAAAACCTCCAGTGATGAAGCACCCACAGTGTCTTAAGGGAAGCTGTTCCACTGGTTAACTGTCCTCCCTGGTAGGAAATTTCTCCTTAATTCCAGGTTGCTTCTCTGCTTGATCAGTTTCCATCCACTGTTTCTTGTCCTGCCTTCTGGGGCTTTGGAGAATAATTTGACCCCCTTTTCTTTATGGCAGCCCCTCAAATACTGGAATTCTGCTATCATGTCTCCCCTACTCCTTCTTTTCTCTAGAGTAGCCAACCCCAAATCCTGGAAGCATTCTTCATATGTTTTTGTCTCCAGGCCTTTGATCATCCTAGTTGTTCTCCGCATTTCTTCCAAAGTCTCAACATCTTTTGACCAAAACTGGATGCGGTATCCCAAGTGTAGCCTTACTAAGGTTTTATACAGCAGTACTCATAATTTACACGATCTTGACAACCAAGGGTTATATTAGCTCACAGGAGGATTTTTCTTTCCTAAGGAGCATCTACTGTCCACAAAAAAAACCCAAAACACAATTCTTTCATTAATATGCCCGCTTTGATCTTCTGAATATTCTGGCCTTTGATTCACAACAGACCTCTATTTATCCACTTTTTAAATTTGCAATGAGCCAACACACTCAAAATTCTGTGCTAGTCGGAGTTATTAAAGAATGGAAGATCACGCTCCATGCTTAGTGGTAAGACCTCTTGCAAATTACAGAATGGTGGGAGGAGGAAATCGAGAAGGAAAAATCCTCCTTCGTAAAACACTGAGAAATGGAGGCATGAAATTTTTAAAAGGGGAAATTATGTTGTGAACAAAACCCTATTTAGCCTGACGCACACGGTGGCACAAGCAAGATTAAAATGAAAAGAAAATCTATTTTACCAAGTTCTTTGAAATAGGAAGAGAAAGTAATATACTTTTTTTAAAAATTCACATGTATCCAGAATTGATTCATTAACATGTTGATTAGGGGACTGGAGGCTAAAACGTATGACGAACGGTTGCAGGAACCAGGCATGGCTAGTCTAGGGAACAGAAGGACCAGGGGAGACAGGAGAGCAGCCTTCCAGTATCTGAGGGGCTGCCCCAGAGAGGAGGTATCAAGCTATCGTGTTTCTCACAAAATAAGGCCGGGCCTTATTTTTTTTTGACCCCTGCAAAAACGGGTAGGCCATCTTTTCGGGGGTGACTTAATTTCCTCCCCCACCTAGAGTGGCCCATACGCACGTACCTTGCCGCGAGGCCGCTTCTATCAGCCGACGAAAGCTCCCTGAAGGCAGAGTCCCCAGCCGCTTCAGGGCGAGGCGTGGCTGCCCATGTCCCCTTGCCTTTAGGCAGTCTCTTTCAGGCGATGGAAGCTCCCCAAATGCAGTCACCAATCACTTTGATCGGCCGGTAGAAGCGGCCTCGCAGCGAGGGGAGTGTGTGTGTGCCACACCTCGCCCCAAAGCAGCTGGGGACTCTGCCTTCAAGGGAGCTTTCGTCTGCCGACAGAAGAAGCCTCGTGGCGAGGGGAGTGTGTGTGTATGTGTGCACTCGCCCCGAGGCCGCTTCTACCGGCCGATCGAAGTGGCTGGCGACTGCATTTGGGGAGCTTCCGTCGCCCAAAAGAGACTGCCCTAAAGTCGAGGGAACACAGGCAGCCACGCCTCACCCTGAAGCGTCTGGGGACTCTGCCTTCAAGGGAGCTTCGATCGGCTATCGGGGTATTCTAGCCTAGGCTACCTGCGGGGCACTCCTAAAGGCAAGTTTTCTCCCCATCCCCCCCCATTCTTCCCCCCCATTTCTCTTCACCTCGTGTAATTCTAACAAACAATGTGAGAAATGGCGGGGAAACGCCTGGTTTAAATAGGCCTAAATTTTGGGGGCGGGGCTTAATTTCCCCTCATGCCTAGAAATCATGCTGGGCCTTCCTATTGGTGGAGGCCGTATTGTTGGAGAAACACGGTATTTTCCAAAGCATCAGAAGGAATAATGGATGGAAACTGAACAAGGAGAGATTCAATCTGGAAATAAAGAGGAATTTTCTGAAATTGAGAGCAATCAACCCATGGAACAGAAGTTGCCCTCGGAAGTTGTGGGAGCTTCATCACTGGAGGCTTTCAAGAAGAGACTGGACGGCCATCTGTCTGAAATGGTGTAGTAGGGTCTCCTGCTTGGGCCAGGGGTGGGGGTTGGACTAGATGATCTACAAGGTCACTTCCAACTCTGTAGTGTATGCGTGTGTGTGTGTATGCGTGTGTGTGTTAACAAGAGAGGATCCTGCATGCCTAAAATATTCTTGTAATTAAACTTCCAGAGTCCTTCCTTTGGAAGTAACCTCCTCCAACAGTTTCTTGACCTTCAAACATGTTCATCTTCCTTTCCCTGGTTTGTCAGCCTTTGTCTAATGCCTGGCTGGGAAAAGGCGAATAAATGAGGGAAAATTCAGAATAGACTCCAAAGTCCATCCAAAGCCTCCTCTACTCATCCATGACGCAGCCACGCCTGACGTTGATCCAATCTCTTATCAACAGATTAACAGAGTTGGAAAGGACCTTTGTAGGTCATCTAGTGCAACCCTTCGTCCAAGCAGGAGATCCTACACCATATCTGACAAATGGCAGTCCAATCTCTTCTTGAAAGGCTCCAGGGATGAAGCTCCCACAACTTCTGAAGGCAACTTCTGTTTCTATTGGTTGATTGCTCTGTCAGGAAATTTCTCCTTATTTCCAGGTTGAATCTCTCTTTGCTCAGGTTCAATCCATTATTCCTTGTCTGGCCTTTGGGTGCTTTGGAAAATAGCTTGACCCTCCCCACCTCTTCTCTGTGGCAGCCCCTCAAATACTGGAAGATGCTCTCCTGTCTCCCCTGGTCCTTCTCTTCACTAGAGTAGCCAGGCCCATTTCGTGCCACCATTCATCGTATGTTTTACCCTCCAGTCCCCTAATCAACCTGGTTGCTCTTCTCTGCACTCTTTCTAGAGTCTCAACATCTTTTTTATAGTGGGGGGACCAAAGCTGGATGCAGTAGTACTCTAGGTGTGGCCTTACTGAGGCTTTACAGAGTGGTACTATAAAGCCTTTCTCTGAGGGGCTGCTATATCCCATACAGATTCCACGTAGGATCCTGCAGGAGACTGGTGTCTGATGGCCTGCAATCTGTACTCACAGTGCTCTGGCTAGTGTCAAGATCATCATTAATTAGGAGTTAGGAAATTCTTGGAATCCACTTTTGGACTTTATGGGTTTTTTTGGGGGGGGGGGGGGGGGAATGAAACTTTGATTTTGGATTTTGCTGATTAGGTACCTTTGTTGTTATAGAAATGGCTACTATATACAGATAGTCCTTGACTTACAATGGCTCGCTTAGTGACCGTTCAAAAGGGACGTGAAAAAAGGGACATGGCCGTTTTTCACACTGACGACCACTGCAGCATCCCCGTGGTCTTGTGAGTTACATTCGGCTGCTGGACAACTGACTCACATTTACGACAGCTGCAGTGTCCTGGACTCATGTGATCATCTTTTACAAGCCAAATCAACGGGGAAGCCAGAGTCACTTAACAACCAGGTTACTAGCTTAACCGTGTTAAAATTTAACAACTATGGCAAGAAAGGTCATAAAACGGGGCAAAACTCAGGTAACAAAATTTTCACTTAGCAACATAAATTTTGGGCTCCGCTGATGTCGCAAAGAATGCAAAGGACCTGTATTATTATTTAAAAGCAAAAGGCTGAGGTTTTAGGTGATCGCCTTATTCTACTGCACCAGAAAGAATCAGAAGTCAATGCTTTTCTTCTTCTTTCCCATTTTCCTCCCATATTTCCCCATTTTCTTCATTTTTCCTTGTATTTCTGTATTTCATCTTTTGATCAACTAATAAAATATTTAAATCAGCAATTATGAATTAGCAAATTAAAACTGCATCAGTCTGCATCATAAAGAGATTTCCAGTAGCCTGATGGTGAAGGGGCACGCAGAGGATTGCAACCGTTTTCATATAGCCCAACTGGTCTGAAATTAAAAAAAAAAAATTGTTTACTGCACCATAAATGAAGTGAGAAGGGGGAAAGGGCTCTGCTTTCTGTTTTTCTGGTTTTATTTATTTCTACAGGACTTGGCATCTGCATATAAAGCCCTTGCCAGTCGATCTTCTCTGTTTAGCCATGTAGCATTCCTGCTCAGACCTTTGGTGGTACCTTTTGTTCCAATCATGCTCTTTCTCAGAGGTCTTCGTGAGTCTTATCTTGCAGAGACCAAATCTGCCCAGCAGCTGGAGTTTGCAACAGCACCTTCCTCCTGATCTGGATCTCCTCTCATTCTCTCCTCATCTATCCAACCAATGATCAGCCTTTAAGGCAGGGTCCAAAATGGCAACAGCGATAGCACTTAGATTTATGTACCGCTTCACAGTGCTTTCCAGCCCTCTCTAAGCGGTTTACAGAGTCAGCCTCTGGACCCCAACAATCTGGGTCCTCATTTTACAGACCTTGGAAGGTTGGAAGGCTGAGTCAACTCTGAGCCGGTCAGGATCAAAATGCTGGCCATCAGCAGAATTAGCCTGCAATACTGTATTCCAACCACTGCACACCATGGATGGATGGATGGATGGATAGAAGGAAGGAAGGCTAGCAATAGCATTTAGACTTATATAGCGCTTTACAGTGCTAGTTTACAGCCTTTTCTAAGTGGTTTACAGAGTCAGCCTCTTTCCCCCAACAATCTGGGTCCTCATTTTACCCACCTCGGAAGGATGGAAGGCTGAGTCAACCTGGAGCTGGTGAGAATTGAACCGCTGGCAATTGGCAGAATTAGCCTGCAATATTGCATTCGAACCACTGAGCCACCAGGGCTCTTTCCTAATCCCATGTCCGCTTCAATGTTCATTTTCAAATGGCAGGATAATTCAAAGGCTTTCTTAACTCCCTCTGTGCTGGTGGACTTTTGCTACAACCAGTTCTGACAGCAATTTCTACTCCATTCAACTGCACAATGAGTGCCGAAAGAATGGAGGAGAAACGTTTGGGGCACTTCCGCCGTCCAGCCTCTCTCTTCCATTTCACTGAGCTGGTCCATCAGGTGGCAGGGCCAATCCCAAACCAACAAAGGGCTTTTTTCTGCCCCATCTTTACATTATCGCAGCAACCCACCCAGGAGACCTGGGGGTACAATTCTCCAATTCTTTAACATGTTGGAGGGAGAGGTAGGCAAGGGAAAAGCTGAGTGCGGAGGAGACATGCGGAAGCACATCTCTGCCCCGTAAGATCAGGTGGGGGGCACAGGTGGGCGCACGGTATCCCATTCCTTCTCTCTGTTTCTCCCTGGAAAGATGGAAGGGCGAGAGAAACAGCTTCTCCTCCCCCCCCCCCCCCCCCCCCCCCCCCAGGAACCCTTCCAAAGGCAGCTTGGAAGCTCCTCATGTAGGGTTGGCTCTAAAATAAGCCAAGCTGTTTCCCAGCATTTGAGAGAAAGTGTGGCTTCTCGCGTAGCCAAGCCAGGGCAGGCCAAGCAAATCCGCCCACTTCTAATTTGCACTAACAGGATGTTTTATACAGAATTCGGCTAATCAATTAACCCCAGATTAAATATGCATGAAAGGATTTCAGCGCTTGATGGCTGCTCAGCCATCTCTGCACTTCCCCTAATTTTGCCAGCATGACTTCTTTTATTTTTAATGAAGACTTTTTAAGTCCCATTTCCTTCTTGCTGGAAATATTGATCAGCGAGATGTTATTTTTATTGAGCCAACTTAGCAGCTTTATGATGGCACAAGTTAGTTCAGCTCAGCTCTCTGCCAGGAGCCATAGCAACAATTAAAAAGGTGTTCTCTCCCCACAGAATCTGCTCAGTGGATGAACAGCCTTCTGTCGTGCCATTGAATCACCCCCCCCCCATTTTAGAAAAATAACCCTCCCACCCCAAAGAGCCAATTATGCAGACCGAACACACCCAGAGAAAGAGCTCCAGGCCAATTCAATCGAACAAGCTGAGGGCCTGAGGGTCTTTTCGTAACCCCCAGCACCAAATCCAAAATGTTCCACTGTGGGTTGGGAAATACACCTACACCCCCATAAGCCCCCAAAGATGCTTTGGAGAACTGACCTCGCAAAGGGAGTCTCACAAATCCCCACCCCGACCTCAGCCAAAGCCCAAGAAAAAAGAATCCGCAAGTCCCGGCTCAGTTGATCCACGTCACAGCCTTGCTTATTGGGACCCTCTGCCAGCCGAAGGTTAGCCACCCTTTGCCACACAGAGTAGCCATGGCATTGGGGGAGTGGATGAAAAACACCTCCGAACAATGGAGTGGTGCTACTACTGGAGTGGCAGGTCGGTGTTGCCACTTCAACACACCCCAAAGTGCTTTTTCAAGAGACAACTGGACCGTCTTGTTTTTTCTTTGAAGATGTTTCGTTTCTCATCCAAGAAGTTTCTTCAGCTCTGACTGGAGGTTGGGGAATGGAACGATTTATACTTCCATTACACCACTCAGGTGACCCTGGGGACACAGATAAACCTCCAGGTGGCCTCAATGACCCTCTAAAAGGATGCAAATGACCGGCTGTCTGCAAGGAGTATAAATCCTTCTCTTCCCCACTATCCAGTCAGAGCCGAAGAAGCTTCTTGAATAAGAAGCGAAAAGTCTTCAAAGAAAAAACCAGAAAGTCCTGTTGCGTCCTGGAAAGGCACCTTTGGGTGTGTCGAAGTGGCAACACCCACCTGCCATTCCAGTAGTAGCACCACTCCATTTTTCAAAAATCAGGGTGGTTTTCATCCACTCCCCAATGCCATGGCTATTCCGGGTGGCAAAGGGTGGGCAACCTTTGGGACAACCAGGACCTGGAAGACATAGAATCTTTACAGACTTTTAGCTATGCAATTTGGGATGAACATTCTTCAAATGATGTTGTCAGATCCGTGTATTTCTTCAGTGGAAGAAGAAAAGGGCGGCGGAGGCTGATAAAGAAATCCTTTCTTGATGTAACCTGAATATATTTAACCTTACATCGAATTTGTATAACCCGCACATGATACAATGGAGGGAGAAAAGCCAGATGGCCGGAACCTGTCACCTCTGAGAGGCACAGCCAGGAGATGAGAAGAACATAAAAATTCCCCAGTGAGATGTGTCCTGGGAATCTCTGGAAAAGTTCATTCTAAAAAGAGGGTGGGGGGAAATTAGGTATGTCCTGGGAAACTGTGAGGAAGATCGTTCCTACAGAAGGGGTGGGAGGGGAATTCACATACTGGCTTTTGTTTCTCTAAATACACATCGAGATAAGGGGAAGGGTTCTAAACTCCCTTACGTATCCCTGTATGCCCGAGAGACCTCAGACGCTGCTTTGAACTCCTACATGAATTGTCTCATCTCAATAAAGGATTCCTTTTGATACATTTGGTTCTCAGAAGTTCATTCTTGCTCATTGAATGGGAAAAAGTTCTGTAGCCTGACAGATGTGGGAGTAGGAATGGATTTCCAGAGGGGGAAAAAAATGGCAGACTGCAGGAACCATTTGCACCACTCAGGTGACCCTGAGGACACAGATAAACCTCCAAGTGGCCTCAATGACCCTCTAAAAGGATGCAAATGACCAGCTGTGTACAAGGAGCATAAATCCTTCCCTTCCCCACCATCCAATCAGAGCTGAAGCTTCTTGGATGAAGAAGTGAAACCTGTCCAAAGAAAATAAACAAAAAGTCCAGTTGCCTCAAAAGCACCTTTGAGACAACCAGGATCTGGATCAGTGGTGCGTTTGAAACATTTCTACCACCGGTTCCAAATGCGCACTTTGCGCAGGCGCAGAGGCTTTCCGAATCACCTCCTGCAATCCTGCACGCTCCTGGTCACTTCAGCAGCTGCCGTGCAGCACTCTCCTGTGCCGTGCAAAGCAGCTGTGCTTCAAAAGCAGAGGATGAAGGTGAGTATGAGAGCCCAGGTGGGCGGGTGGGCCCAATGGCAGAAACCGGTTTCGTCTCCGCCGCTCATTGGCGCTACCGGCTCAGTAGAACCAGGCCAAACCGGTAAAATACCACCACTGACCTGGACGACTTAGAATCTCTAGACACACTTGGACACGCATGCAATAAATTCTACGTTGTAATAGCCACAGACCAAAGGAGGGGACAAAAAAACTTGGAAAATTTATAGAAAAGGCACAAGTGGTAACATTTCTGGATTCTGGGCCTAAGGATATTCTTGCTTGCTGGTATCCCTTAGAGGAGGGGTCCCCAACGCCTGGCCCACTATTGGGCCTTGAGCCTTTTGGAACCGGGCCACGGAAGTGGTGAGCGAGTGCACACATCTCCAAACAGGCGAGCAGTGGGTAAGTGCATGGAGGGGTGCTCTGTTTGTGTGAGCGTCAGGCGCCATGTCCCCAACACTCGCGCAAATGGAGCTGTGGGTGCGCGCTGGCCCACCACGTGTGCAGAACCAGCCCCTCTTTCCCCTGCAACGCCAACCCGGAAAGCCGAAAAGGTTGGGGGAACTCTGCCACAGAGTGAATATGCCAGCGATCGCCCCAACGTCAACCCTGGAGCTGACCTGCCCAACACCATTTGGAGGCTTCAGTGTTGCCACACTGGAGCGGAGGGATAGGGAGGTGGGGGGGAATAGAGATAGCTATGGTTTTGTAGACAAAACAAAATACTTTCTCCTGGGAACCAAGGACATTTTCACTGGTGAATGGAGAAAGGACAAGTGAAGTTACCAGACAACCAGACAGCAACCTGATTGGACCATGGGACCGACTGTTTGGGGAAGGGGAAAAACTTCTACTTTTAATTAGGTGAAAACCACGGGAATCTTCAGAATCAGTTTTCACCAGCCTATGCCAATATGACATGTCCAATAAAACTATTTGAGGAGCCTGCCTGCCTCGGAGTTCTGTTTGTTGTATTACTAGGAGTCCTGACACCCAGCTCTCAGCATGGCCAATGCCAGGATCAGCTACTCCAAGGTCTTCCATTTTTATGGGCCTTACTCAATAAACCTTTCCTGGCTTTCGTTTTTTTTTTTCACTGAAGTATTCGATCTACGCATGTTAAATAACCCGCACTTAATTTAAAAGCTTCCCTATTGTTGTGTACAAGCTCCACATTAATCCCACGCTCTGGGAAATCAATGGCCCCCACCCTCCAATGCTTTACCTGCCACAGATGCAGGTGTAGGAAGTGTGCCGCATGCCTCCTTTCTTGTAGCAGTAGTGCTGGAACAGGCTGGAAAGCAAGAAAGCAGAGGATTAATCATTTGTCCAGAAGCTGCAAAGTACTATCTCAAGAAAGGCAGCCCCAATTTATCTCGTGCTACTTGGGATTTTTTAGCACAAACTCCCCTTCTCCTCCATGCAGATTTTAACTCGCGCAAAAGTTTATAAGAAAAAGAGCACGCACAGGTGCACGCACACACCCCAACACCAGGAAGAAAAAAGCCTCAGACACTTGGGAAGTGGCAGGTGGACTGATCCATGGGAAACTGGGTTCACTCAACGACCATATTACTAATTCAACAACTACAATGATTCATTTAACAACCGTGGCAAGAAAGGTCGTAAAATGGGGCAAAATTCATTTAACAAATGTTTCACTTAGTAACAAAATGTTGGGGTCAATTGTGGTCCTAAGCTGAGGCCACAATTAATTCATACCTATATGGATTAATCCATTTGAATTCCTGACAATAGCAGAAGCCAAAACATCAGCTAGGCATTAAAAGCAAAACCCCCCCCCCCCCCCCCCCCCCCCCCCAGAAGGCCCACTAGAGAAAGGGCTGCTTTGCCACCCCCCAAGGCCAGGCCAGAAGCAGAAGTCACCGCTGGCACAGCATTTTCTGGGAAGCCAGCTATTATCTTAGCAGGTTGTGCAAAACACAGGATTTATTTTAGGGGTTCTGTTCAGACACTGCATGCGATGTGAACGTGGCTCTTGTGTTTTGTCTGCTCAGGATCAGAGTTCAGTGGGTTTCTTGAACCCGGGAAGGAAAAAAAAGAGAGAGCATTTCATCTTTGCCAGCCTGAGAAGCAATATATGAAAGAAGAAACCTCCTTTCTCAGCATGAAAATGTGTGCATGGAATTACTTGCTGCCACACGCTGGGGTGGGAAAATAGCATCCACTGGTTAAAAAGAGAGATACACACAGACCAACCACAACATTCACACCCATCAAATATTACCTCGAAATATATCAGGCTTAGATTGTTTTGTTTCCAGTCCAAGATGAAAGCTCACGGTCTCACCTGACCTTAGAGCTTGCTTTGTCACACAACCTACCTCCCAAAGTGAATAAATTAGGATGGGGGGGGTCAAACCCAAAGCTCGGGGGCCAGATCTGGCCTGTGAGGGGCTTAGATCTGGTCCATGGGGCCGCTCTGGAAACAGGGAAGGACCGGCCTGCAGTGCTTCTGCCAGCGAGAAAAGGGAGCTTGGAAGAGCCGCACACAGGCCCCCTTCCCCAGCTCCATGTTCGCTGGCAGGGGGTTGCAGGAGCCGTCACAGCCGAAAACGGAGTTTGGGAGCCCGATTTCACTGGAAAAGCGCTCGGGCTGCCTCAGGCGCCCGCGACACGAGGGACGTCAAGCTGACCACACACACACACACACACACACACACACGCACACCCTAACTCTGATGCAGCCCTCAATGAAATCGAGTCTGACACCCCTGAATTAGGAGATTCACTGTTGTGAACCGCAAATTGGAAGGGCTGCTGAGGCCACGTAGGGCAGCTTTAGAGTTATAAGCATCACGGATAGATCACTGTCTACCCTCCACTTAAAGATCTCCAACGAAGGAGGATAATCCCACGGATAATAGGTTCATTTAAAAAATTATGGATTGTGAGGAAATGAATAGGCTTACTATGGAGTTGCAAGAGAAGGAAAAAAGAGAATTCTATACGGTCTGGGAGAATTTGTATGCTTGGATAGATAACAGGAATAATAGATATGTGTATAAGGTCTAATGTATAAGGTAAATATGAATAATGGAAGACGGGAAAAACCGATGCTACACAATGAATTGCAAAAATTGTAAAATGATTTGTGGTTTTTTTTTTTATTTGTAAAACTTTAATAAAAATTATTTTTTTTAAAAAAAAGATCTCCAATGAAGGAGATTCCACCATCTTTCTGGGAAAAAATCCCTGCTTCCATGGGGCCCTAAAACCCAAAGTCAGGCTTGTTAAGGTTGATGTGAAGCCCCTTCCTTCCTCCCCACTTGGACCATCCCCTTCTCCCCCCCGCCCCCGCCCGGGCCTCCTCTTTATTCAGGTTGTTTTGTACCTTTGGAAATAGAGTGGCACAGAAATAAATAAATCATTGGCAGTTTTACACATCAGACTTAGTCACACTCTTCAGGTGGCAAAACACCGTGCCTTGTCCTGCATCCCAATCAACCACAATGAGATTAGCACACCCATCCCATTGCAAAGACCAAATTCAGAAGCTCTTCAGAAGTTCACACTTTTTGCCAAAGCAAAACAAGCTGTAATTATAGTTCAGTATAATTTGCAAACTCAGTTGCCCTTTTGAGTTTGGACTACAGAACGAACATACTATGGAAACAGATATCAACCATACAGAGAGAGAGAGAGAGAGAGAGAGAGAGAGAGAGAGAGAGAGAGAGAGAGAGAGAGAGAGAGAGTTGTATGAACTTGGAAGTGAAAAAGGAAATAACTCTGCTAGTACCTCCTGGGCAGAAAGTGAAAAAACACATTCCACAATAAGTAGTAACTCCGTCAGTTCAACTCAGTTACTTTTTATTATTCTGCCATTACAAAGCTTCTGGAGGAAAAATATGATGGAGAAATTCAAAAATCTAAAACTGAGCCAGTAAAAATAACAGAAGAGTTTAAATTAATTCCGCCTCTGTAATCAACCACAAACTGATTACTTGGCTAATATCATTACGAACGCAGGAACTTTATTGGAGCCTGAAGCCATTATCATAAAGCAAACAAATACATATCTTCCCCTCCTGGAAATCACACCAATTAGTGGTTTCCTTTAATGCATCAATAGGTATTTTTCCCTAGAGAATGGGAGGATAGGGAGAGATATGTCATATTTCAATAACTGTCAGACCTGGCAGATTCTGGCCTCTTAGGAAAGAAACACTCTCGACTCCATTTGTAGGGAAAAGGTTACTTTTACTAAAAGCCAAATGGTTACGGTAGCAAAGCCAGAACTAAGAGTTTGCGTGCAAAGATTCCCTACTGATAGTTAACTTTCCCTTTTCTGTTACACACACACACACACACACACACACACACACACACACACACACACGTTATCTCCCCATTGTCCAGTCACATTCAAAGAAGATGTTTTAGTAACTGTCCCAACGTTCAGAGAGCTAGATGGTGAGCCTTTGCAGTCCGCTCCCATGGGATGTCTCGGGACTGCACAAGATCACTTTCGGTATCAGATAATAGATTACCAGAGTTGGAAGGGACCTTGTAAATCACCTAGCCCAATCCCCACCCCCACCCCACCAAGCAGGAGACCCTACACCATTTCTGACAGGTGGCAGTCCAGCCTATTCTTGAAAGTAAACTGCGGGTTGTGCACCAGTTACGCCCTTTCCTGGATCAACGGTCCCTACTCACAGTCACTCAGGCCCTGGTCACTTCCCGTCTTGATTATTGCAACGCGCTCGACATGGGGCTGCCCGTGAAGAGCATCTGGAAGTTCCAGTTGGTGAAAAATGCAGCTGCCCGCATGGTTTTATGCAGACCCTGGTGTGCACATGTATCACCTCTCCTGCAGGAGCTGCATTGGCTGCCAATTTGCTTCCAGGTGCAATTCAAGGTGCTAGCTGTCCACTTTAGAGCCCTTCATGGCTCAGGTGATCTGAGGAAACATCTCTTGCCAGTGACATCTACCCGACCCATCAGAGCGAGGAGGCAGGGAATGCTGCGGGTCCCACCCCTGAGGGAGATACACCTGGTGGGACCCAGAAGAAGGGTCTTCTCTGTGGTGGCTCCCTCCCTCTGGAACCTCATCCCCCCAGAGATTAGAATGGCCCCCTCGTTAATACTGTCCCGAAAGGCACTGAAGAAGACCTGGTTTTGCCAGCGGGCCTGGGGAGCCCAGAGAGGGATGGAACCCATCAGAAGGCTAGTGTGACCCGCTGTCATCGGGGTGGGTGGGAGTTGGTTTTTGTTTTCTTTTGTTTTTTTTGTTTTCCCAAATTTTGTTCTATTGTACTTTACTAATTTATTTGATTCTTTTTGTTAGTTCTTATTGTTTTTGTTTTTATTTTTTGTTTTAAATATGATTTTACATTGTGTAAGCCGCCTCGAGTCGTCATGGGCGAATAGGCAGCAATATAAATCAAATAATTAAATAAATCTCGGCTGGTACCAGAGTCGTCCTGCAGGGGGAGCTCTTCCACCTTCAGAGAGGCTCCAGCCGCCTTTTGAGTGATGAATGCTTTGCCATCCGACAAGGACAGATGGATCCCAAGTACAATTAATATAGGATTAACTGCTTTAAGAGTCAAGCACATATTAGAGCTCCTTTCTGTCTTCGTGAAATATGCTCTAATAACCATCCAATTCCCTTTAATACAGGAAGGATTGTGGGGGGGAACCTCATTTATTGTAATATTAAAATCGTTTCATTAACATAGGAGTGGTAATGGAGCCATTCCGGGTTTTTTTTTTTCCCAGAGACATTCACGGCTGTCCTTCAGCAGCAGCTACTACCAGGGAAGCTTTTAGGAGCACATTTGATAGCAGTAGCAATAGCGCTTAGACTTATACGCCGCGTCACAGTGCTTCCCAGCCCCCTCTCAGCGGTTGACAGAGTCAGCCTCTGGCCCCGAATAATCTGGGTCCTCGTTTTCCCATTCTTGGAAGGATGGAAGGCTGAGTCAGCCTTGAGCCTGATGAGAATTGAACCATGAGAGTTAGCCTGCAATGCTGCATTCTAACCGGAACGAAGGAAGGAAGGGAGGAAGGAAGGAAGGGAGGGAGGGAGGGAGGGAGATAGCAATAGCACTTACTTATATATAACTTTACCGGGCTTTACAGCCCTCTCTAAGTGGTTTACAAAGTCAGCCTCTTTCCCCACAACAATCTGGGTCCTCGTTTTACCCACCTCGGAAGGATGGAAGGCTAGGTCAACTTTGAGCTGGTCCGGACCAAGTGCACAGTGAGTTAGCCTGTAGAAACTGCATTAAGATCCACACCAGTTGCATATAAAACTAGATGTACCCAAACTTTCCCAGTCTTGAGACAGAAATACATGGTGTGGGAGTTATAGCATTGGACCAGGTTTGGAGAAATCCAAGTTCAAAGGAACCTTCAACCATAGAAATTCACTAGGACTGTGTTTCTCAGCCCCGGCTATTTGAACTATGCTAGGCTGGCTGGGAAATTCTGGGAGTTGAAGTCCACATATCGTCAAGGAGCCCAAATTGAGAAACACTGCTAGGAGGCAGAGCTGTTTTTCGACAGGCCTCAAAGGAAGAGAGGCTGCCATTTAAATCTCTGAGTTCTAAAGAAAAGGTGGGATTTTTTTTAAAACAAATATACCGCAACAAATACTGAAGTCTTGTTGATTAGGCTTTCATCTAGGGTCTGCATCTGACTCTTAATCATTTTCTTCGAAATGATTGTGGCAGGAAGACAAAGTATATATTTCACCTGTGCTTCCCAGATGCAGTCCAACCTGAAAAGCACTTGATTATATAATAAATGGCCTAAACTGGATAATGGGGAGGAAATGGGAAGAATATCGCAGTGGGGGGGATACACCAGGGATCAATTTAGAGTTAAGTGTGTCTACAAGTTAAGCTCTTAGCAAGGACAGGAGCAGACAACACAGAGCTTCAAAACCAGGCAGTCACGTGAAGCATTACAATTTTTTTTTTTTTGTGAAGACTGGAATGTTCAGAATGATCACTGATGGTAAATCAAAATTATTTCTAAAGACTCTTTCAATGTTTATATGGCAAATACAACTGCAGTCCAACCAAAAAAACCAGAAGGGATGGCCATTTTCCTGCTTGCCTCCTAGGCATAAATCACGCTGCCTTATTGCTTTCAATGGGCTTTCCCCCTTCCTTATCAGGAGGACCTGCTTTTGCACTGGAGCACAGTTGGAATGCATGCACAGTATGTTCACAAATGCCTTTTATGGGGGACTCGGCTCGTCACAGAAAACCCACTGATCAGCCAGCAAACAAATTTACTCTGTGGCATTACAAGCGGGATCTTAGCAAGGAGAGATAATAGCATAGCATAGCATAGCATAAAATAGAATAAGAGAGTTGGAAGGGGGCTGTGGAGATCTTCTAGTCCAACCCCCTGCTTAGGCAGGAAACCCTATACCATTTCAGACAAATGGTTATCCAGCATCTTTTAAAAAACTTCCGGCGTTGGAGCATCTACAACTTCTGGAGGCAAGTTGTCCCACTGATTAATTGCTCTAACTGTCAGGAAATTTCTCCTTGGTTCTAAGGAGTCTAAGGCTATTAAGATTCTGTTACAGGGAAACTGTCATGGCTGCCATTCTGCTAAGCTGATGGCCTGACATCAGTTGGGGGGGGGAGCAGTGGGGTAAGGGACACGGGGAGGAATCAAAACCAAGCCATCCCATCCAGCACCGGCCGTCTCAAGGTCACACTAAAGGAATGTGGAGCCATGAATGTCGGAAGACAGGGAACATTTCACAAACAATCTGTTAACATCCAATTGGACATTGACTGACAACCAGGGGGTTGGCCGGGAACAAGGGAAAGTTGTATCTTTTGCGCGGGGAAAATCTCAGACCCCACTTTGCCCCTTCTGTAACCACGTTGGCTTTAGTAAAGTATCCTTTGGGCTAATCAGGGGCCAGGAGTCTTTCTTTCCCAATTGGTCAAGTTGGGATGGTCTTTCTTTCCTAATTGACCATTGATTCAGTGGCCTTCACCTCCAACGGACCAAACTTCTCTGACCAACTGCATCCGGTGCATCAAGTGCATTCTCAGGTAAATGACATACAGTCAGTGAACTGATCTGCATCCAAATGAGGGAAATCGCATTAAGAACTGACAGCATTATGCAAATGTAAATTGGTGCAAATGACGTAAATCACATTGCGTACTTTTGCACTTAATGGATGCTTGTCAATAACGGACTCGCAATCTGTTACAACGAGTCTTTATTTCCAAGCTGCTCTGGCAACCTGGATCGTTTGTCAATCCTACCTTCTTCATCCAACAACAGTTAGTACTGTTCCTCGGAAAAGAGGGAAGGAGGAGGGAAGAAGACGCCAGACGGTGTTCCCTGCCTTAAAACGCATTTAGGAGATCAGTGATATCATGTCTCTGCAGGCCAAAGTTGGGGAATTATCCCTGAACATATAACACATCCAGCCTTGTACAAATTAAATCCATTTTCTTTCCTTTCTAAGACTGCACAGCTGCCGTGATAGATGCTAACAAAGCTTAATTAGGAAATCGGCAGATGCCCTCCAAAAAAAACCCAAAAAACCCTATAAAGGCAGCTCATGGTTCATAAATTAAAAGGAAAATAAAGCACATCCAACAACATTCATCACTGGTGATTTACAGGGAAGAAAAACAACAGATCGTTTCAGGTTAAAGAGCAGAGAGAGCTGGCTAAACCATAATTGGCATTTTAATTGTATACCAGAGAATTACAAATCTTTTGGCTGATCTGAGCTGCAAATAAAACCCCATCAAATAACGTATAGCTGATGTGGTGAATGAAGGCTCCTTCTGGTACCCTCCAGATACGTTGCATTACAGCTCCCATCGTCCCGAGCCAATATGGGAAGATTGAATTTTCTGGGCATCACCCTATTTCCTCTCTAAACAGATAGGTTAGCAAAGCAGGTGGGTTATTGGCTTTTTTTAAGGTGTTTATAAATATTTTTTTCTTCAGAAACACATAGAGTTTTCTGGCCATAATTAATGTGCAATTAAAAACAAAATAAGGAAGGAATGGGATAAAACAAAACATTTTTTTTTAAAAAAACCCTAACATTTCATAAAACAAGCCAAAATATGGACGGTTTTGATTGCTATTCTAATTTTTCAGGGAGGAAGGAACCTATCTCTCCTCCTCTGGAGAGTATCCAACAATTAGATGTGGGACAGAGAAGGTGCAGAAGGAGAGCTCCGAGCATTTAGGAGTCGATTCAGGGTTTCTCAGTCTTATATACTTTTAAGGTGTGAGGATGTCAATTCCCTCGTGCTGGCTGGGGAATTCTGGGAATTGAAATCCTCACATCTTAAAGTTGTTGAGGTTGAAAAACACAGGAGTAAATTGATGTTGGACATCTGACCTTGCAAGAAAAAATGGTGGTAGGGAAGAATCCCTCCAATCTAAGTGAACAATTAATTGTGTGTCAAGAGGCAAAACGAACAACCAAGGACAAGCTTGCCAGAGGTGAACCCACCATTCTTCTGGAGCTGGGAGGCCATCCATTCATACAGATAAGGGGATGTAGAGTAGACCAGTGGTCGCCAACCGGTGGGCCGCAAGAGAATTTTGGTGGGCCACAGAGAAATCTCCACCCCCAGATCACTCCCCCAAAGCAATTAATCCAGGCTGTGCCCAGCCCACATGGCCCGTGGGGACCCTCCCCGCCCACTCGCTCCTTACCCGGTAAACTTGCCTACTAAATTTCTATTTTGCCTTTTTCCGACTATCATCTGTTCTGCTGTGCCGGGAAATTTAGATTAGCTAGGAAGCAGGAAATGATTGGATTTCTTGCTTTTTAGCTAATCTTTAGATCTCGGGCTCTTCTTTTAAGCACAGCTGAACCTCCCTTAGGACTGAAGGTTCTATTATTCAGTGCAGACTCACGGCAAGCCAATTTTATGTGACAGACTGAGCTAGCCAATGGCAGATAGTTCACTGAATGATTCTGTGAGCAACTCAATCTGCCTGCCTGCTTTGCCTGATTTTGGATAAAAACTGCTCTTTTTTAATAAAAAATTCAATATTTATATAAATATTTATAATATTTACATACAAGCCATGTCCAGCCAGTCACATGACCACCAACCCACACCCACAAATTAGGTCATGCCCACAGAACCGGTTCGTGATCCCTGGGATTTAAAATTATGAGTTTGGTGGTCCCTGAGGTCCAAAAGGTTGGTGACCCCTGGACTAAACAGTAAGGTTGGGGAAGGCTGGCTTAAAGCAGTCTGTTTGGGAGCTCCACACCCATTTGCATCACTCAGGTGTCCCTGAGAACACAGATAAACCTCCAAGTAGCCTCAACAACTGTCTAAAAGGATGCAAATGACCAGCTGTCTGCAAGGTGTATAAATCCTTCCATTCTCCACCATCCAGTCAGAGCTGAAGAAGCTTCTTGGAGGAGAAGCGAAATGTCTTCAAAGAAAAGACAAGAAAGTCCAATTGCCTCTTGAAAAAGCACCTTTGGGACAAACAAGACCTGGAGGACGGAGAATCTCCATAGACTTTTAGCTATGCACTTTAAGCTGAACACACTTCGAATGGTGCGGGGGGTATAAATGGATTTCCAGAAAAATTGCAGACTGCAGGAACTGTTTGCACTTCCATTTGAGATGCAGACAACCACAGATTCATCCCGAATAGTCTGGGCCCGCCTTCAAAAGGGAAGGGACACAGGGCAGAGAAACATCCTGCAGCCAAGAAGGTTCCACACCCATTTGCATCGCTCAGGTGACCCTGAAGACACAGATAAACCTCCAAGTGGCCTCAAGGACTCACTAAAAGGATGCAAATGACCAGCTGTCTGCAAGGAGTATAAATCCTTCCCTTCCCCAACACCCAGTCAGAGCTGAAGAAGCTTCTTGGATGAGAAGCGAAATGTCTTCAAAGAAAAACCAGAAAGTCCCATTGACCCTTGAAAAAGCACCTTTGAGACAACCACGATCTGGATGACAGTTTGGGACCAAAATGCTCACCTGGCAGGGTTGCCCTCCCCCAAAAGACACAGGACTGATTTAAAGTCACATTCTATTCCACGTTGGTAGCAACATTTGGAAAGTTCCAGGGGCCAAAGCCAAGTCTTTCCAGGATTCCAGATATGACTTTGAAAGACTCCCGGAGAGTGCTGGAATTAACCAGGAAGGATGCGACCGGTTAAGGCAGGAGTCCCCAAACTTGGCAACGTTAAGACTTGTGGACTTCAACTCCCAGAATTCTCCAGCCAGCTATGCTAAGCTATGCTCGCTGGAGAATTCTGGGAATTGAAGTCCACAAGTCTTAAAGTTGCCAAGGTTGGAGACCTCTGGGTTAAGGGAACTTCAGCCGCCTTCTTGGATGTTCAACCACGTATCATTTCCTCATCCTTCGAGAGCAGGTTTTACATCTCCCCTTCCCCTTCCGAAAGTTCTCGTGTGTTTCCTCTTGCAGGTATTGGCAATGACAAAAAAACTCAAAGGATTAGTACAACATCACTAATTTCACGCTCAATTTAATACTGAATAAAAGAGAGCCAGCACCTAGTCTGAAGACCCATTATTCTCCTGATCATAATTCTGGATCTCAAACAGCACTTTTTTGTTTATGACTATTTATTAACATCTAATTAATGAGAGCTAAATCCTTCAGTGACACAATGATTAAGTGGTATTTTAAGTAATCCTTCTTTTTAATTATGATTCTGTCAGAAAGGAGCCCAGTTTTCAATGCATAAGTAGGAGACATTTACAAGCACCCAATCTTTAAATATACATTCAAGAAAAACCAATAATTAAAAAAAGTCAAAAATGTAATTATACTTTAATGGCTAACACACATTAAAAAGCTTTAATGTGTGTATACCAATACGTATTTTTTATAAATTATCACTGATTCGTGAGACAAAAGTTTAATAAAGGCATTGCTACACACCCACTCAAAAGTCAGGTCACCCTTGAGAGGAGCTAAGGACTGCAGTGCTGTGTGGCGTGTGTGCAAGGAACAGGCTTCATCAGGGACTTGTGCTCTGGCATCACAAACTTCTCAACCTTCCCCATGCAAAGGTTAATTTACTTAGCTGTTTGGGTTTGGCCTGGGTTGCTTAGGTGTTGTCATGCCCCTGTCGGAGTCTGAATCCGAGGAGGAAGATGAACAGCTGACAGGGAGTGCGAGTGTGGCTCCGTTGGCTGTGGAGGAAACTGGGGAAGGGCAAAGTCAGGCTGGGCAGAGCAGGAGAGAGGTAGAACAAGGGAGAGGGGGTGCAGAGGAAGACCAAGGTCCACCCCCTCTTCATCCTAGGGCACGAAGGGAGGAATGGAGAAGGGAGCAACGTGAGTTGTGTGGCTTACGGGGGA
Organism: Pseudonaja textilis; assembly: GCF_900518735.1. Next base: position 3,259,629 of record NW_020769377.1, read on the forward strand.
GGAAAGGGCCCTGATTCCCTTCATTAGCCACACCTGGGAATGAGAGTGTAAAAGAGATGCATGCTGAGTGACAGCTGCTGAGCAAACGTGAGTTTATCTTGTGTTGACTTTGGTTATCTGTGTTCCTGGCATCCTCCCAACCGTGTTGAATTATGGCCGTTCCTTCACATCTGGAATTCCTTCTCCTGCCCTGCCAGACTAATTACCTCATCTTGCCTTGATTGGACTTATAGTTACAATTTTTGATTACCATGTTTTAGACTTGATTCTCTGCGGCCAAAGGCAGTTCCTGGGAGAGTTTTTCTCCAGCCAGAAGGTAACCAGGACATTGGGGGAAAAGTTGGAGATAATAAAGGGACTCTTATTGATCATCTGACTGGGTTGCCTTTGTACCATGCCCCAGGTCATCACAGGTGTTGATACCTATCACACACATAAGCACACACTCTTTCTTCCTTGGGGTGGGGAATCATTTTCAGGTCTTCCTGCCTGCAGAGGAAGTTCAACACATAATGTCACCCTGACATCAAGGAATGAAATGGGAGCAAAGCAGATCAGGTCATGTGATGCTTTGAGTCCCGTCCCCTCAGGAGGTACCTCTGGTGGGACCCAGAAGAAGGGCCTTCTCCGTGGTGGCTCCCTCCCTCTGGAACATCATCCCTCCGGAAGTTATACTGGCCCCCACCCTGACACTCTTTTGGAAGGCCCTGAAGACGTGGTTCTGCCAGCGGGCCTGGGGATCCCAGAGTGGGCTCCAGCCCATCAAATGGTTCATTTGACTGGGTGTTGTTGCAAGGGGTGGTGGGGTAGGAGGTTATTTTCTTTATTTTATTTTTTATTTTTATTTCTTCCACACTGTGTTTTCATCTACCTTGATTTGCTGTGAGCAAGTAGGCACCTTGTTAAGGTATTGAGATTTAATAGCTGACCAGCTGCTGTAAGGCTGATGCAATGAGGATGAATCAGCATGGTTATTGCCACTTTAAGACTGAGTATGAGTCCATAGTATTTACCACTTTAAGAAGCTGTCTATATATGTGAGGCCATGAGAGGGCATATCTCCTTCTCCTTGTGTTCGGTCTCCATTGGAGTCCTCCTTGCAGAGTAAAGAAGATTGATTGCTTGCCAGGTATTTGCCAACCACATATGTGTATGTATATAGTTGTCTTGTATATAAACCACTGCTAAAAATAAGAAGCCTTTGTGTTGTGCTCCTGGGTGGTCTCACAATAGTAGTCATGCTGCAAACACTCTTACATACCTATATAAATTTTCTTGATAGATAGATATTTAGATAGACAGACAAGATGAGACAAGTCAAGACAAGACAGATAGTTTCTGGGAAGTTCCAGGTATGAATGTTCAATGACACCCCATGTCTCAGCTTTCTCAACCTTTCCTAGACTTGACTGAAGGATTCCCTGTCATATTTTTTTTCTTTTATAGAAACAAGAGCAGGAAATCGCATGTTCATAGAATCATATTTGAAATTGAATTTTCATGTGTTGTATAAATAAAACAAATAAAAAATTTGGGCGGGGGGAAGAATCATACGGCTAGATGAGACTTTGGAAGTCTTCCAGTCTAACTCCCTACCCAATGCAGGAGTCCTTCTACCATTCCGGATAAATCACTGGCCAATCCTTTCTTGAAAAGTTCCAGCAATGGAGCACCCACAACGCTGGGCAACAAGCTGTTCTACTGATCAATTATTCTCACTATCAAGAAATTCACAGTTATCACAACAAGCACACCACACCACCCCATTTTCTGCAATGATAAGCAATGACTCTTCAGTCGTTCACCAACATCCCTTCTCAGTTCTATCTGAAGATGTCCAAAATTCCTTTTCTCTTACAAATCAGTCTATGGCCCACCATTTTCTAAGAGCACTGATCATTTCTTGTCTTAAGAGTAACCCATAGAATACTGAAAGAGACAGAGACTGTGTGTCTAAGCAGTCTGATTAAGCTGGAAGCTTTACTGTGCATTTTCATGTCAAGCAACATATTTTTCCCACCTCTATACCGTTTCTTGAGCACCTTCTTCCATTTCTGCTCCCCAATCATTTTTTCCCTCTACTTCGACATGAAATGATCAGAAACATCATGGGAGGTCTTCTTGAGTTTACTAAAATACAGCACTTTAAAATTTAAATAGTTTCTTGGGCTATATATATCTCCAATTTAGAAATAGCTATTCTCTACTATGCACAGGCCATCTTATGAGAAGAGAACTTTAAAATCTTTTTAGTATCTATCTGTAAATATATGTATATGCCAGGAGGTGTACATGCGCTCATCTGGATGAGTGATCCTCAAGAAATTGTTAAAATTATAGGCTAGACTGCAAAGTTTAAAAATATCTCATAGGAAAAGGAAACAGCAAGACACTTCTGCATTGTTGTCAAGAAAAGTGTTCACGTACAACATAGTCTTTAAACTTGGCAAGTTTAAGGCTTGTGGACTTAAACTCCCAGAATTCCTGAGCGAACATGACTGGAGGAGGAATTCTGGGAGTTGAAGTCCACAAGTCTTAAAGCTGTCAAGTTTGAGGACCCCTGATGTAAAGAAGAAGCAGGAGGTCTTTACCATGAGAGAAAATGTGGAAATCCTGGCAGTTGAGATGGATCACCTCCTGAGGATAATGGCAAAGACTGGCTCACCACAAATGTAAGTATTATTTCAAAGTTAGTCTGCAAAATCCTGGGGCTATAACACTAATTCATTAGTGGGTATATCCTGGAGATATACTAGCTAAGTGGTCACTAAAAGTCATCATCATCTCAATGGCACCTAATCAGATCAGAAGCATCTGTCTAAAAGAAGATCCTTGGGCTTTTGAAATGATGAAGGCAGAAGGTATTACATGGTTATGCAGGAACAGAAATGGCCTGAGAGGATCCCACACTCAGGAGAGATCCAAGAGGCATTTCTTTTTAAGGTTTCTTCAGCTGATAGGAATCAGGAAGCGAATGAATGAATGAATGAATGAATGAATGAATGAATGAATGAATTCTTTATTGGCAAAGTGTGATTGGAGACACAAAGAATTTATCTTGGTGCAAATGCTCTCAGTGTACATAAAAGAAAAGATACACTCATCAAGAGTCAAGAATCATCAGGTGCAGCACTTAATAATAGTCATAGGGCACAATAAGCAATCAAATCATACTAGGAAACAGTCCATATAAATCCTAAGGATACAAGTGACAAAGTTACAGTCCTACAGTCGCAAGTGGGAGGGGATGGGGGATAAGGAGTGATGAGAAGATTAATAGTAATAATAGTGCAGACTTTGTAAATAGTTGGGCAGTGTTCAGGGAATTATTTGTTTAGCAGACTGATGGCGTTTGGAAAAAACTGTCCTTGTGTCTAGTTGTTCTGATGTGCAGGGCTCTAGTCTATAGCATTGTTTTGAGGGTAGGAGTTGAAATAGTTTATGTCCAGGATGTACTGATTTTTAATCTTGAAACGCAGGACAGGGTATAAGCAAAAGTTTATGAAAACCATCTCACAAGATATTAGGACAATGCAGTAAGTTAAAAAGACTACAGGTAGTCCTCAACTTTCAACAGTTCATTTAGCGACCGTTCAAAATTACAACAGCACTGGGAAAAAGTGACTTATGACCATTTTTCACACAACCGCGGCAGCCTCCCCGTGGTCATGTGTTCAAAATTGGCAACTGACTCATACTTATGACGGTTGCAGTGCCTTGGGGTCATGTTCTGTGATTAGCCAAGTCAATGGGGAAAGTAAATTCACCTAACAACAAAAGTGTTACTAACTTAACAACTGCAAGTGGTTCCCTTAACAAACGTGGCAAGAAAGGTTGTAGAATTGGGCAAAGTTCACTTAACAAATGTCTCACATAGCAATAGAAATTTTGTGCTCAATTGTGGTCATAAGTCAAGGACTATCTGTTTTGCTACTGTTCTTAACACCCCTAAAACACTGACAAATTTCTTGTGTGTCCAATCACACTTGGCCAATAAAGAATTCTATTCTATTCTATTCTATTCTATTCTATTCTATTCTATTCTATTCTATTCTA
>NW_020769377.1:3268232-3314802 GCF_900518735.1 Pseudonaja textilis
CTTCCTTCCTTCCTTCCTTCCTTCCTTCCTTCCTTCCTTCCTTCCTTCCTTCCTTCCTTCCTTCCAGAATACAATATTACAGGATAACTCTGCCCGCTGCCAGTAGTTTGATCCTGATTGACTCAAGGTTGACTCAGCCTTCCATCCTTCCTAGATGGGTAAAATGAGGACTCAGGTTGTTGGGGGCAGTAGGTTGACTCTATAAACCACTTAGAGAGGATTGTGAAGCACTGTGAAGCGGTATATAAGTGCTGTTGCTCGCCTCTTTATCATCATCAATATTATTGCAAATATGAGATGGGGAAAACTCTACTCTGTCCCATTTTTCCACAGATTACATGTATCTGTTTACTGGATGTCTTCATATATAATCAAATATTTTGAAATGTCTTGATTAAAAAAAACGCCACAAGAAAAGTCAAGGAAATGTGATGGGTAACGGTTAAGTGGGATCCAAATATTAGTTCAGAAGGGAAGGATACAGTCAATTGAGATCAGGATTCACAAAGTAGCTTTGCCCCAGAAGTTGTTGTAAAAAAAGCCCCTGCAATTCTGCATTCACAACTATGTTGGCATAGCACACACTAACTCTCCTGCGCCATCCACTCAATAAGCTTACAGTGCCTAACTCAGTGTGACACGGTGCCCATAATTACATTGAGCATGCATATTCTGAGCCATCTATCTACTCCAATGTGCTGAACCCAGGAAACCAGCCCTGCACAGACCTGTTCCTCTACAATTCATCTTTTTAAAAGTAAATGTTACTATTATGGGCACTTTAGCTTCCTGAGACAGTTTGATAAACTTGATAAATTGTAGTTATTAAATGTGTTGCCAAATGCTGCCTACTCCAGCGCATTACAGCGTTTCTGATGTGGAGATATTACTGCATTCTGCGATTGCAAACCTGACAAGATGGAGCTGGAATCTGCATGCCAACGGCATAAGACCGCTATCAGCCGCCGTTTGCAATGCATTTGGATACTGGTACATTGAAACCTGAGCCTTCATTTGCTTCGTGCAATATGGGGAAAGAAGGGAGCAAGTCTGTTCTTCTGGTGTGAACAGAAAAGATTCTTCAGAACTGAAGAAGCTTCTTGGATGAGAAGCAAAACCTTTTCAAGGGGAAAAAAATCAAGAAAGTCCAGTTGCCTTTTGGAAAAGCATTTTTGGGATGAACAGAGAAGCATCTTCCACTGAAGCTCTGTTGGGTGCATCTAGTTCACATGAACTAGGAAGTGTACCGTTAAATCTTTAAACATAAGAAGCATCTGATTGAACTGAGAGCACCTCAGTCTAATGGTATTTGCTAACTTTTTATGTATTGAGTAGATTTACACTCGATTTTTTTTATTCGGGAGCTCAATGTCTTGTAGATATCGTCACTTCCTCCTCTTATTTTCCCCCACAACAACTACCCCAAGTTCTGTTGGACTGGGATGGGCTGTCCCAGGGCACTTTCATCGCTCGGGGAGGGGTGGGGTGGGGGATAAGGACCAGGATCTTCCACTGCTTCTCTAACCTTCTGGTTAGTGAACCCCCTTGGCTCTTGGGCTGAGAGAGGAACAGGCCAAAGTCTCCCCGAGAAATTCCTTGGCTGAGAGGAGGACTAGAACTCAGCTTTCCCTGTTCCTGTTCAATTCCTCAACAACTACGTCACAGTGATCCACAGTGACCCACTAGAAAGCTCCTAGCTTGAGGCAATCCCCCTTTCTTTGCCCACTCCACTTTGCTGGCTGCATTTGTGGTTGGAAACTGGGGGAGGGAGGATATCCTGAGCTTTTGGAAGAGAGGCAGAAAATATACCAAGTAAGTACGCAAGATTTATGTTAGTATTATAATGGAATAAAATATGAAGTCCATGTTGTTCTTGAAAGTTCATTCAGGTAAGTAAAGGTAAAGGCTCCCCTCCAACGTACGTGCTAGTTGTTTCCGGCTCTAGGGGGCACTGCTCACCTCCATTTCAAAGCCGAAGAGCCAGCACTGTCCAAAGACGTCTCCGTGGTCATGTGGCCGGAAGGACTAAACGCCTTCGAAGGCGCATGGAATGTTGTTACCTTCCCACCAAAGGGGTCCCTATTTTTCTAGTTGCATTTTTTACGTGCTTTCAAACTGCTTCGTTGGCAGAAGTTGGGACAAGGAATGGGAGCTCCCTCTGTCACGCGGCGCTAGGAATTCGAACCGCCAAACTGCCGACCTTTCTGATCAACAAGCTCAGCGTCTTAGCCACTGAGTCCATTCAGGAACCAATACATAATTATTGAACTTGCTAAATGATTCTACCCCTACACCATCTCTACTTGCTAACTACAAAACCCCCGTCCCTTTCACTATTCCCTTTCTAGGAGCTGATCTTCTTGAGTCCCACCATTTATTAAATCCAAGACTGTGGATTCTTCTTTCAAGGAAAGAATTGGAATCCTTGGGACAAGCTGGAGAGAGGATCCTATAAAAGAAATCAGGGCCATCTGAGAAGAAAACTTTCACTCACACTCTAGTTTAGAAGATAACCTATCCAAGACAAGAAAGAAAAAAAGGCTAACCTCTCCTTTCAAATCCACTCATACAATATAAACATCTGGAATAAAATAAAATAAAATAAAACCCTCAAACAGTTGTGCCTTCTACAAGTGTCACCTCTTAGGGAGGGGTGGGGAATTATAGACCCTTGATGGCCCATGGACTTCAACTCCCAGAATTCCTGAGCCAGCCTGGCTATTTTTGTCTGTCAATCCTTAACGGTCCAACACTCTTAAACTAGTATAGGTTCTCCTGCTTGAGCAGCGGGCTGGACTAGAAGACCTCCAAAGTTCCTTCCTGCTCTATTCTGTTCTGTTCCTAGCGTACTTGCTGACCTCCAGCTCTAAGCATTTTCCCTGCGAATGCATCTGTGACTTCTTAGCCAGGCGTACGCTGAGAACACTTATTTGGCAATTTTCTCCCCCACCCAAAACTCCCTTGGGGTGAGATTGGGGGTGGGGAGGAAAAGAGAAACATGGGGATTATTATCACTGTTTCCTTCCCAGAAACTTCTGGCAAAGAAGTTGTGCTTCTGAGTAAAAATCCAAAATTATTGTGTTTTCCAAGAATATAAAATGGGCCAGGGAGTTTCTGTTCCTCTTTCTCTCCATCATGGAGTTTTGAGAATCCTGGACCTAAGATTAAGTCAATTCCCACTTATCTCTTGATGGAGATAATGGGATAGTCTCTAAAATCTCAGAGAGCTGGTGCTTCAATGGAGCAGACTTATTCCTTGCAGAGTCAGACCCAGGACTGCAAAGTCTGAAGCTGAACCAGGGAACCCACAGCCATTAATCAAGGCTCACTAGCTGTGGAGAAAAAAGACAGTCCTTGAAAAATAGGTATATGAAATGAAAGCAGCACAAAAGGACATCTAGAGCCGTGGCCCCCAACCAGGGACTGGTTCCACGGAGAAAGGGTTTTCCGTGGACCGGAGGGGAAGTGGTTTTGCATGCTGCCTGCATCCCACGGGTGGGGCTTCGCTTGTTTGCGTGGCCCGGTTGCTGGCATGACGTGGCCCCTGCTGGTTGGGGACCCCTGATCTACAGGAGCCTAACAATGGTGGCTTGAGGAAAACTCCTAGAGAAAAACCCACCAAATTCAGAATTCTGATAAGTATCAGTACAACTCAGAAAACTTGCAAACTTCTGAATTGTGCAAAAGCTGTGATTGTCCCTTTTTTCACACTGGAAACATTTCTGATAGCGTTTTATTTGAGGCACAGTTGGAAAGGCAATTTCTACTTCTGGGACATAATTATAAAAAGGATAAATCTTTAAGCAACTTGGCTTTTAAAATATGTTTGAACTCTCTAACGAAGTCTCTAACAAAAAGAACACTGAGTCACTAACCGTTAACAAGAACCTGCTATTTGTAGATCTATTGAGATTCTGAAAATGCAAAGAAAGGGCTTAAGATTTCCAACTTATTTTTATATAATGCGCGGTAGTCCTAATTGCTAAATATGCATTTCCACAGTTTCACTTATTGCTCAAGTGAGTGTAACACAACCAACCTTTCCATGAAGACAAGAAGAAGAATTCTAATCCAGAGTTGGCTCCAGAGGAATTTAGTAAATCATAGTCCCACTGACATAACCAAACAATTAAGGGTTTAAAGGTTAATTAATATTTTATTTCTTTCCATGACCGTTAAAGTAACAGAGAAATGTAGAGGTTTAGGATAGCTAGTAGAATGTGGGGGAAATGTTTTTTAAAGAAGATATCCTTGGTTCCTTCTCCACATGCCATCTTTTGGGGCATTAGATGGAATTTGTTTGAATTCTAAATAATTAAAGGCAACAATTCTGTTTTATCATTGGAGAAATAATTCAATATGATTGTTGGGTTTTATATATCTGTTTATTGTTTGCATTTAATCTCTTTTGAGTTGTTCTTTCGTATACTACCCACAGTCACAAATTTTGAGCTTCATAATCTTTTAAATAAATAATGATGGACACTCATATTTACATGAATATGTGATATACCCATATTTACATCTGTCAACTTAGAAAACCCTATATATTATGATTTCATTAGATCAGTACACTTGGTGTTCAGTTACAAAAAACCCTCATAATTACTGTTTTAAAATAAGCATAGTATCACTCTGTTTTAAGTAAACACTAATTATTGTGTCTGCCAATTAAGTTTTTTGTGCTCAAGCAGCAATTTCTTCAAAATAAATTACAGAAACGGGTTTAAGAAATCAGACTTTTCAAAAGGGGTAAACTATAAGAATGAATTAGCTTACTTCCTGATCTATAACAAGGCTTCTCCACTTTTGCATTCTGAACTGCCCTGGTTATTCTATGAAGGTCTGCAGCATAATAGAAACAAAATGGTCATATTTTTTCCTGAGAAAGACATTTCCATGTTTGTATCTTAAAAGGTTAAATAATGGCAACTGGACGAAAGTTTATTGAAACTGAGATGTTTCGTTACTCATCCAAGTAACTTCTTCAGTCAAAATGAATATTTGGGTAGGGTGAGAGTCAGAGAGACGTTGGAACTCTGCTTTTCATTTTGGGGAGAAACCCCTGAATGGAAAGCGTTAGAAAGAACCCCCTCCTGCAGGGGTGGGATTCTACCGGTTCGCACCTATTCGCTAGAACTGGTTGTTAACATTCAAAGCAGTCCGGAGAACCGGTTGTTAGAAGAAATTACTGGCCTAATCCTGTAAGGAAGGCAGGAAGGAAACATTCTGATGTTGCTTACAGAAACTGCCTCTCCGTTAACCCTTTTTACATTCTTGGCAGGACTAGACTTCCTGTCTCAGGAACTTCTCTGGAGTTATTTTTCCCTCCTTTGCTGGTACTTTGCTCATGTGGAGCGACCATTCAAAGTTACAATGGCACTGAAAAAAGTGACTTATGATCATTTTTCACATTTACGACTGTTGCAGCATCCCCACAGTCATGAGAGGCCAGGCGAAGAGATGCGTGCCTCGATGTGAGTGATGTTGAGTTGGCCACGCCCAGCCAATAACATGACCACCAAGCCATGTCCACCCAGTCACATGACTACCAAGCCACACCCACCACCTAAGCCACGCCCACAGTTGTTAAAAAATTTGAATCCCACCCCTGCCCCTCTGTATGGAAAGAGTGAGTTCTCTCCAACAACTATCTGGCTCCTGCATTTCTTCTCTGTTGCCTTGGGGCCAAAGTCACCTGAAGTCAGTGGTCCACAACATTTCCGGCTTTGCAGACTGGCAGGAGGGGGCAGAGAAAAAAATGGCTCTGTGGAAGAGGCGGCCACACACACACTCACGTGCACAGCTCCATTTGCATGAGTGGAGGGCATGCGTGTGAGTGCCCACCGTTTGCACAATGGAGTTGCATCGACGGGCTCACCTGTTGCTTGCACGGCCTAGTTACAAGCGGGCCACGGGCCAGTACTGGCCACAGATCAGGGTTTGGGGACTCCTGCCTTAAGTGATCCTAACCAAATCAAGATTTATTTACCGAAGGTGATGACGAGGGTGTGTAAAGTTTTATTTATGGTCAACAACCAGCAGAGAGATGAGGGCTTGTAAGTGGACTGGCTCTGTCCCGATAGCATGAGGGATGTATCTGCTCAGAGCCAGGTAAAGTTTTCACGCATTGGCTACATGGAAAATGCAGCAGTGGGAAAGGGATATTAGCTTAAGACTTAAGAGAAAGCCTTATGCAGGCACAAGTCATGGCAAAATCCAGTCTAAATGAAAATGTCTGCAGAGATTCTCAGTCCTGCAGGTCGTGGTTGTCCCAAAGGAACTTTTTTAAAGAGGCAACTGGACTTTCTAGTTTTTCCTTGAAGACATTTCACTTCTCATCCAAGAAGCTTCTTCAGCTCTGACTGGATGGTGGGGAATGGAAGGATTTATACTCCTTGCAGGCAGCTGGTCATTTGCATCCTTTTAGCGAGTCCTTGAGGCCACTTGTGTCATCAGGGTCACCTGAGTGGTACAAAGCAGTCTAAAACAGATTTTCTTTTGCTTTCAGTCAGTTGGACAAAGTCATAAAACCGCTATGACCCTTTTGGTTAGGTACATTATATAGGCAGATATAGATCTGTCCAATGAATAAAGCCCAAAAGACCAAGACTGCTGCTTACAAAACGGTCTCTAGAAACAGTCCCTGAAAAGGAGTGATTGGAATTATCAGGAAATCGCTGGTAACCATAGGAGCTACAGAGACAGATGTGCCAATTCAATTGGAGGGGGCCATTTGAGGGGGGGGGGAAATGAGCCAAAGAAAGGAGATAAACTCTGTAAACCCTAACCTTGAAAAGCCCGCAGGATAAAATCTTAATAAAATGGAATAAAGCAAAAGAATGAAAAAAAAATGCATAGACATTCTATTACCCAAGTTGCAAGATATTATCTGACCCCTGTAGGACTCAGAGCTAATCTTAAAATGCTTTCTTGATTAAAAAAAGAGAAAATGAAGTGGAGCGTGTCTCATCTGGGTAAGACTTCAATCTTGTACCTACAAATCCAAAATCTTCACTCTCAACTACCCAACTAGTATTCCTTCCATGATTGCTTCTCAATGACATTCACAAAGGCAGCAAGGAAAGAGGCCACCTGATCTCTAGTCTCCTGTCGATATTTGCTTAGGCAAATCTCATTAAAAGCCTTGTGACTTTCAACAAAGCTACATGCTCCAAAGCACCTGAGACGACGGCTAGGTCCCAATAGAAATTATCTTCTTTCCTTCTGCAGGACAACTCATCAAACACCTTCTGAGATTCTGATGCACTTTCACCTTGCTCCTATCTCATAGCTAAAGGAGGACAGAAACATGAATTAACGCTGTTGCAAAACATTGTGGGATGATGATGATGATTATTATTATTGCTGTTGTTGTTATTGTTATTTTGAGAACTCTGTGGCCATTCCTGGAAGAAAGGCTCAACTGGGACCGTGAAGTAGTTTAGACACGCAAATGGCCTGGGGTTCTTGCCATGATGTCTTGGAGATTTCTTGATATTCTGCAACAGGATGATTGAGGAATTCTACAAGATTTTCTACAACAGAGGTCTCCAAACTTGGCAACTTTAAGACTTGTGGACTTCTACTCCCAGAATTCTATGCTGGCTGGAGAATTCTGGGAGTTGAAGTCCACAAGTCTTAAAATTGCCAAGTTTGGGGACTCCTGTTCTATAACTTGTGCATGAGGGTCCTTTGCTGGCCCATATTATCCTCCATTGACATGAAATTCCCAAAGCAGGTCATTCTGAGAGTCAGTTTGGACTACTGGTTAAGGCTAGAAAGAAAGAGATCGTGATTTCTAGTCCTGCTGTCGGCCCAAAGACCCCTGGGTGACCATGGGCCAATCTCTCCTCTTGCCCTAGATAAAAGAAGGCAAGGGCAAGGTTACAACTGGAGCGACTTACTCAGATATTCATCAAGTCAAGAGTAACTCGAATAAGAGCCAGTTTGATGTAATGGTGAAAGCACCAGGCTGGAAACTGGGAGACTGGGAGCTCTGATCCCACCTGAGGCACAAAGGCAGCCAGGTGATCTTGTGCCAGTCGTTCTCTCTCAGCCCAACGAAGGAGGCAATGGCAATCCACCTCTGAAAAACCTTGCCCAAAAAACTTTACCGATTAACTTGGGCAATTGCAGGAATGTAAACTAACACCCACAGAAAGCAAGTTGTTCAGAGATGTAAGCCATGCCAGTATGTTGGCGGTACACAAAGCTTTCTCTTTCATTACACTTTATTGATTGATTGTATTTATATCCCGCCACAATCAAAAATGACTCTCAACTACATGGTACAAGGAAAGGGTATTCCTCAGTGCTTCTTTGCCAAAACAGCCTGGTTTGGAGCCAAGAATCTGAAGGTCTTTATTGTGGGTTAATCCCAAAACAATAACTGGATAAACTAAGATTCTTTAAAAAGATGGTTCCATATAAATATGGCACACATGGAGTGGTCCGCTGGCCTAGAGCTGGAGCTCTCCCTTCACAATCAGGAGGCTGTGAGTTCAATCCTAGACAGAGGCAGATATTTCTCTCTCCAGTGAACCCTGAGATCCGCTGAACAAAACTCTGCACTGGCAACAGGGAAAGCATCCGGCCATTAAAACACTCTGCTAGCTCCATTCAGTTGCCCAGACTCCACCCCACAAGGGATTATGGGGGGTCATCAAAAGATGATGGTGATAATATAAATATGCCACACATATAATTTTCAAACATTTAAGAAGACAAAGTGGAACTAGGAGATATTACAAGTGAAAATTAGTAACACTGATTTAAATTACTTGAAAATCTATTCACCACAGATTATTAGTAATATATTTCAGCCTGAAAAATTATGCAAAGGACACTCAGCACTGGGACAGACAGGAAGAACAAGTTTGGCTGATCCTCACTTTCCAGACAGAAAATACACAAATGTACAGACACACACGTGCATACACGCATGCAGGAAAACTAGTAGTCACTTGTTTCTCCCACGTAAATATCCTTCAAACTGTCTGAATGTTTTATGTTATGGATTTATTTATTAAACAAATTTATATGCCATCCAATGTACACATTGGTGAGTCTGGCAAGGCTGCAATATTTAAAAATCCTCCACATAAAAACCCTACCCCACTATTTATGCTTTAGAGATGTGTTTAGTTCTGCACAAAATCAATATCAATACACTGGACACTTCCAGACTTCATGTTTTGTGTATCAACTACTTTATTGCAAGAGTGAAATAACAGGCGGTGTTGGGAAATTACATTTTGTTTGCACACTGCTGACATGCAGAAAAATAAAAAGCGAGTCGGAGCAGGAAATGGGAAAACCTCAGCCACAAACAACCACAGGCAGCAGAAAGTCCCGCAGGAGTGGGCTTTTGCTGAAATAGTGATACAGGATGCTAATCCTCACTTCAGCATTCATGGGATTCAGTGAAAGTACAAATAACCCAACCATCTCCCTTTGTTACTAAGAACAAAACCAGTCTTATTCCAAGCAAATTCGTTATTATAATGCACAGCTGCTAAAAACATGCCAAAAATAATGTTTATGGCATTAGAAGCATTTCACCCAGGCTAAAGCTAATTCAGGAAGCTAGGACTGCATCACATCTACACATGTACAAGCTCACACATTCATTTTATTAAAGCTACTTTCTATTCCTTTATCTTCAGAAACCAAGTATATTTGTCAGGGATTTGTGAAAGAGTAATCATTCCAAGGAAAGTTCCTCAAAAGCCCCCAACCAATATCTTTCCACCTGAACAAGTTCTCTTCAGCTGCAGGATTTGGGTCTGGCTAAAGAAAAGAAGGACTAGGGGAGACATGATAGCAGTCTTCCAGTATTTGAGGGGCTGCCCCAAAGAAGAGGTAATCAAATTATTCTCCAAAGCCCCAGAGGGCAGGACAAGAAACAACAGTTGGAAACTTAATCAAGAAGAAAAGCAACCTGGAATTAAGGAGAAACTTCCTAACAGGGAGGACAATTAACCAGTAGATCACTGGAGGTTTTGAAGAAGAATCTAAACCAGGGCTGCCAAACTCCTGGCCCATGGGCCGGATGCATCACGTGCTGGCCGGCCCTCTGCCCGGTTTTGTGAAGGGGGAAAAAGTCCCGATACATCACATGACACCATGGTTATGCGAGTTTGACACCCCTAGTCTAGACAGTCACTTATCTGAAATAATATAAGTTTTCCTGCTTGAGCAGGGGGTTGGACTAGAAGATCTCTAAGGTCCCTTCAAGCTCATTCATTCTAAGAATTCTAAGGAGAGAGGTCACCATTTGCATGGCTCAACAAAACCAGTCCCAGTGCTGCTCAATGAGCTGCTTCCTCGGTCTTTTTCCTCTGCTCACTCACTGAATGGAGACTGGGATCATTTTAAAGTCACTCAGCAGAATGGGCTGCGCTTTAGGAGGAGGAAGGCAGGCCCCGGATTCAAAACTCACCAGTCATGAAACTCACTGAGCAGCCAAGCCACTACCTACGGCTTACCTCAAAACAAGAAAAGGCAAGCAGCAAGGGAAAGCTCTTAATAGGCTTAACTGAACTTCTGGGCATTCAGCCAAGAGCATTTCACACCTCATAAAAGTGTTGCAAGCTAGATAAACAATCCATTCAGTGCTCGCTGAGGGAGAGCCATTGAGAAAATCAGATAACATAGCCACTAGCCTCCAAGGGGATTAATTCCCAAATAATAAGAATCACGTCACTCACCAGAAACTCCACTAAGACTCCCTCTCACAGTTGCTGCTATTAAGCCTGGTTTCACCCAGTCCTTTATTTAAGTATTACATGCACGAAATAATAAACAACTTTTTGGTACATATCTTTCTTAGGTAATTAGGGCAAAGAAGCAACGTTGAGTTGGCCACACCCACCTAGTCACATGACCACCTAGCCACGCCCACCCAGCCAGTCATTAGAGCAGAGAGCCCCTTGCTAAAAAATTTGAAGCCCACCCCTGCCTATACATACCACACATATACACATGCTAAATACACACACACACACACACACACACATCACTGACCATTTTCAAATACATAGCAGAAAGAAGAAACCTGAGAGTTCAGAAGGTTGATCCTATATGGAACAAAACTGTGACTGAATCTAGTTGTTCTGCTTCGGATACCACGAAGCCCCCTCCTCCCAGAAGGTGACGAGGAAAGCAGGTCATGGCGAGGCTGTGTAGCATCCTTTGGACCCTGCTCAAGCGGCGCTTATGTGCCACGTCCTGGATAGAAGGAAGTGAACTCCCAATAATCTTTTCTGCCGTCCTCGCCACTCTGTGCACAGCCTTCCTGTCCAAAGTACTGGTGCTTCCAAACAAAAGATCTTGTGTGTTTCACATGCGTCACATCTAAATGGTTTTGGATAAGTGTTTTATGCAAACTAACATATATCAAGCACGGTGTGAATGGAGACCTGGGCAAATTCACTGAGCAATAAGCAAAACATTCAACCATCGCAAAACTTGCCTGCATTCCACTGATGCAATTTCTCTAGCACTGTTCCCTTCCCTGCCAGTTCTCATTATTGCTAAATTCAGGGAGCCGCAGCCAAAATCTCTTGAGTGCATGTCAGCAGGACGTACATTTTCCTTCAAAGCCCAGGCATTACATCCAAAAGTTTGACCGTGAAAGATAACTAATTGGGTTGCCCCACCCACCCCCCTCCTTTCTGTTCAAAAGCTTACAGATAACTGCACTGTTTGCAAACCAAACGGAAGTCCCTTCCTGTTATTGACTTAAAACATTTCTCTGGTTCTCAACAGGGATGCTATTCCATTCTCTTTTTGATCCCCCAAAGCCATCAGCAAGGATTCCAGGTACAGGATAGCTACATAACACAGGCTCATTTCATTCAACTTTCTTTTGTGCCCCAGCAGCCTGATGCATTTCCGTGTCCAACTTTTCTGAAAGAGCAATAAAAGGAGAGGAGAGCTATCGAAAGAGTCACTTCTAAGATTGGATTAGAAGTGGGGAGGGAAGAGAGATACATAAAACCAGCTCACCATTATAAAAAGCAATAGAGAAGCTGCACCCGAATCCCTCTTTGAAATATATTCCAGTCCCCTCCCTGCTTAGTGATGGGGCAGTACAAGCCATTCGAGGAAGGAGGCTTTGCCATACCAGCATCGGCCTTTTTTAAAGGGGTGATGGCTAGATTTATCAGGCGAAGAGAACTGGAACTCGCTGCCTAGAATAGCTGCAGCCACAATTAAGGATGTTGGAGCAAAAAGATTCAAATCCACAGACTTTGAGCCCAGCTGCTCTTTCTCCTACTGTTGAGGGTGTTTACGAATTAAGATGTTTCACATCCACCACATTCAACAGTAAAAGGCTTGACAAAGAGACACACACACCCCAGTTTGTGCGACATACCCATTGTCCAAGGAGTGCAGAGAGCAAGGCTGTACCTGCTCTTTTGCTGGGGAGCCATCGGTGGGCTCTCCAGAGCAGGAATCAGCTGCCTACCACCATCTCCCCAGCAATTTGGCAGTTCAAATCTCACCAGGCTCAAGGTTGACTCAGCCTTCCGTCCTTCCAAGGTGGGTAAAATGAGGGCCCGGATTGTTGGGGGCAAGAGGTTGACTCTGTAAACTGCTTAGAGAAGGCTGTAAAAGCACTGTGAAGCAGTATATAACTCTATTGCTAGTGCCCTTCCCTCCCTCCCTCCTTCCCTCCATCCATCCATGATGCACAGTAGTTAGAGTGCAGCGTTGCAGGCTAACTCTGCCCACTGCCATGAGTTCGATTCTCACTGGCTCAAGGTGGACTCAGCCATCCTTCTGAGGTGGGTAAAATGAGGACCCGGATTGTTGGAGGCAACAGGCTGACTCTGTAAACTACTTCGAGGGGGCTGTGAAGCATTGTGAAGTCTAAAGGCTATTGCTATATACTGCAGTCCTTGACATGCAGCAGTTTGTTTAGTTCAAAGTTACAAAGGCACTGAAAAATGTGACTTATGACCATTTTTCAGTTACAACCGTTGCAGCATCCCCATTGGCCATGAGATCAAAATTCAGACGCTTGGCAACTGACTCATATTTATGATGGTCGTAGTGTCCCAGGGTCATGTGATCGCCTTCAGAAGAGGGCCCCAATCCCAAGAGACCAGCCGGTCCCTAGGGATGTTGCATAATCCACAGGGCAGAACTGAGACGCTCAGCATCCCTCTTTGCTCAGTGCTTGCCTTAATTCTCTCCACCACCCACCACCCCCGCTGTGTCCCTATGCTGGGGTACCACCAACAGGCGCCTCTGTGTTGACATCTGATACAGTCTCGATTTAGTGGACTCAACCCTGGAAAGTTTTGGCTCTAGAAGCTCTTCCTCTGGGCCAACCTGAACCTAATCCTAACCTTCCCATTAACACCTTGAACCTCAGACTGGGACCTGAACACCAGGGGTGGGATTCAATTTTTTCAACAACCAGTGTCTGTGGGCGTGGCTTAGGTGATGGACGTGGCTTGGTGGTCATGTGACTGGCTGGGCGTGGCCAACTCGACATCACTCACATCAACGCACCCATCTCCTCGCCTGGCCTCTCATGACTGTGGGGATGCTGCAACAGTTGTAAGTGTGAAAAATGGTCATAAGTCACCTTTTTCAGTGCCATTGTATCTTTGAATGGTCACTCCAAACAAGCAAAGTACCAGCAAAGGAGGGGAAAAAAACTCCAGAGAAGTTCCTGAGACTAGAAGTCCAGTCCTGCCAAGAATGTAATAAGGGGTAACGGAGAGGCAGTTTCTGTAAACAACCCCAGAATGTTTCCTTCCTGCCTTCCTTACAGGATTAGGCCAGTGATTTCTTCTAACAGCCGGTTCTCCGAACTGCTTAGAATGTTAACAACCGGTTCTAGAGAATAGGTGCGAACTGGTAGAATCCCACCCCTGCTGAGCACACTATCCCGCTACTGACTTGGACTTACTACGGTCAAATTTTCTCTCTCTTATTTAGTATCCATGACTATCACTAAGTGTTGTATCTAATTTTTTTATGATGAATGTATTTTTACAATGACTATGACAATGATCTTTTACTATTTTTGCATTTACACTGAGAGCTTATGCACCGGAGAGAAATTCCTTTTGTGTCCAACCACATGTGGCCAATAAAGAATTCTAATTCTAATCTTGGCTGGAAATGTTCATGACTCTGCCAGTCAATACTTCTAAACCCTGTGCAGCTTATGAAGATCTCATTTCAGCGCTTGTCCTGAAACTGGACAGGAAGACCTAGGGTTGAATTCACCATTGTCTATGAAAGCTGATGATTGGGACAGGTACATCCTCTCTCATCCTAATCTACGCTGCCTTGAACCTCAGGGGGGAAAAAACATCTAAACCACATTAAATAAATAAACACCCTAGGAAAATCTACCTGTTTTGCAGGAGCAGACCAGATTTCCCAAGCAAGCACATTGTCCAGCCTGAGTGAATATGATGAGGGAAAATATGTTCCTTCTATTTCTCTGCTCTGCTCTGCCTTTGATCCCCTGGAGATCAAGAAGATTCTGCTAAGGATTGGGAAGGCATTTCTGGAGATATGGGTGGCTGACTTACTGCAAAGTAAGTGGGCTGACTTACTGAAAAGGGGAATACTGGGCTTATAAACCAATCACAGGGGAATAGCAAAGCCAAAGTCCTTTTGAGGCAGCTCAGTTTTAAGCCTCTGACAAGCCACGTTGTGAAAAGGCTGCCAGGAGGGTAGAAAGTGATAGATGATGGAACACCTGGCAAGGCAGAGGTTTGTCATCGGTGGCTCGATATCCCCGCAATTATTTGCATCTGCTCTGGTATAAGAATTTTCAGGGATGTTAAGTTGATTCCTTTTTCACCCTCAGCTGCTGGTCAACAATGTTCGATTGTGAAGACAATAACCAATTTGAGAAAAGCCTGAGTGAAGTGAAGAAGATACTGATCCCTAAGTGAACATTCACCAAAGTTCTCAAGAGCAAATTGAGCTCTGCAAGTGAGGAAATCAGCTCGATGGGAACAAACATCAATTTTCCTTATGGATTTATTCACATTATTTATTTCTCACGCTGATCACCAAATCCTGGGTGGCCTGTCTCAAAATGGACACCCTTCAGAGGTGCCAGACTAGAATTACACTGTCCACTGACAAAGGGTCAGCCACAGAATGGGCCTTTTGCTCTTCCCTTTCACCTCCATGCAGAGTTTAAAAAAATAACTCAGAAGGGGACTTGAGGATCAGGTCTCTTCATAATCCGAGTTGCAAGAATTAAGTCTACATGCAGCTCAGCAATGGAGGACCCTAAAAGCTCTGAAGAGACGGGGAGCGGCAGGAGGCCGGGGAGAAGTACTCTGCTAATTTAATTGCAGGGGGATTTCATCGCTGAGGAATTTGATTTAAATGTCAATCGTTGTAAAATATGATTAGGAATAATTGAAGAGAGTTGAGTCCGCTTGCTAAGCTGCCTGGAAGATGCCCTGATTGCTTGATTGGTAATACACAGATTGGGACAATAAAAATTTAATTTAAGACCGCAAGGAAATGATGAACACAAAGTTAGCATTGATTTCTAGTTCAGGGCGTGCTTTCGAGAATGCTCTGGAGACTGAACAGTGTATATGATATGAACAACGTACTGAAGACTGCAATTAAAACCTGTAAGATGACATTGGTGGAAGATATGCACATATTTAGTTCACATGACATCTCTCTCTAAGTGGAAAGGAAAAGTACAGTAGTCCTTGACTTACAACCACAATCGAGCCCCAAATTTTTGTTGCTAAGTGAAACAATTTGTTACGTGAATGTTGTCCCATTTTACGACCTATTGTGCCACAGTTGTTAAGAGAATCACTGCAGTTGTTCAGTTGGTGGTGACCTTCAATCACTGCACCACAGAGAGAATCTGAACTTACAGCACCTGTGTAGGGTTTGCCAATTGCACAGGGGCAGATAGGAAAATACTCCAGAGGGTTAAGGTCATTGCCCAGAGGATCATGGGTTGTCCTCTCCCCTCTTTGGAAGAGCTTTAGAGCTCCCGCTGCCTTAGGAAAGTTCAAAACATCCTCAAAGATCTATCTCATCCTGGGAACCCCCTTTTTTTGAACTATGACCACCTGGCAGACAGTACAGGACAATAAAAACAAGGACACATTGGCTGAAAAACAGCTTCTATCCCGGATCACTAACTCAGACCACTAACCAGACCACTAACTATCCCAGACCACTAATTGAATGCTACCGTATAGTGCAATATTGGTGCAATATCAGGTATTTTCAATTCAATGTACAGAATGTGAAGGATGTGTGTTTGTGTTTATTTCCATAGCCATAATGTAACACTGAAGATGGCATTTAATTTTGTTGTACGAGGTGCAATGACAATAAAGTAAACTAACTAGTAACACACAGTTGTTAAGGGAATCTGGCTTCTTCATTGACTTTGCTCGTCAGCAGGTCACAAATGGAGATCACATCACCCCAAAGGGACCCTGCAACCATCCTATGAGTCAGCTACCAAGCATCCAAATTTTAATCACATAGGGAGATACTACAGCGGTCGTAAGTGTGAAAAACGGTCATAAGTCACTTTTTTCAGTGCTATTGTAACTTTGAAGGGTCCCTAAATGAACTGTTTGTAAGTCAAAGACTTTTTTTTCCCTTGCTCTGTTTTTCTGAACTCCTCTCCTCTTCCCCTAAATCAGGGGTGTCAAACTCAAGGCCCATGGACCGGATCCAGCCTGTGGTGTGGTTGCATTCGGCCCGCATGGCCAGGCTGGAAACTGTAAGGGGCCGGTGTGCGTTGCTTCAGCCCAGCCCACACCATCCTGTGGGATGAGCCTACCTGTCAGGTTTCCAAGGGATGAAATCCATTTAAAAAGAATAGAGCAAAGTCCATCTTCCAAGACAATTTCTTTTATTTAGGAAAGCATCAAACTGGCAAAGTCCATGGTAATTCCGGATCTGACACACCCTGGAATTACTCCACAATATTAGAAGTTAGAAAAAAAAACACCAAAAATCACATTCTCCAACAGAAGTAATTCAACATTGTTTGATGTCATAAATCTGCATCTCAAGGGGCCCTAAGCACAGACAGCTCATTTTCCCACGGGAAGAAGAATCATCTAGCCAAAACAACTCTCTTTATCTCCACTCCTCCCCCCTTAGGAATGTGGCAAGCCCGAAACCCTTCCCCCATGACCGCCCAAAGGAAAGTAAGAAAAAGAATATATACTATATACTAAACCTAACCAAAATGGCTACACATGTCAATTTTGGGCTTGACACTACCACCCACCACCCCACCCACTGGAGACCCCTGGTTCCCTCCTCAACCCCGCCCGGCCCCCACAGGCACCACCCACACAAACGATGTCAAGCTGGCCACACACCCCGGACCATGATCAGTCAGCCACGACCACCCCAGCCACGCTCCTTTCCCCCAGCCAACAACCTCAATGAGATCGAGTTTGACCCGCCTGCCCTAAATGAAGCTTCCTAGGGAAGAAGCTATCCCAATTCCAGGTCCAGCACTTCTGGTGGAGAAGACCTGAAATATTTTTCAAAAAAAAAGAAAAAAAATTAGAAGCACCAACCATGGAAAAGAGTTCATTCCATAGCATTCATTGAATTAGACAAAGCCAACCGTGACAGAATAGTTTCTCCCAAGAGCCTGTCAAATGCAAAAGAGATTTCTTGATGTTCCCGCAGGCAAAAAGGTCAGGGCAAAGCAATCACTTTCTCCATTCTCTGCTGACAGGGAGAAGAAGAAGAAGAAGAAAGAGTTGGAAAAACAACACAGGAGCCTCCAAATACAGAAGGGGGAGGAATGGCTGGATGCATTTTCACCCTGGGGTTGCCAAAGAACCCTCAAAGGGTTTAACCAATCTTTATTTACTTTGAGGGGAAAAAAGGAAACACATTACCAATTACTGTCATCTCAAGGAAAATGCAGCCACTGAAGGAAATGAACCCCCCTGTGATGTTTCAATCTGAAGCCACGCTGGGCACAAAACAACTCCCCTCTCACCCTTTCATCACCAGCCGCTGATATGTGTGTTTGGTAGCATTAATAAATATCATTTTGCATTTAATTCACCTTCACCCCAGGGCTCCACAGTTGCCTGCTTCCCTCCAATCCTTTCCCTTCAGTTTTTCTTGCAAGCAGCATGCACTATTTTGCAAATCCAAAAGTGGTACTTGCAATTTTATGAACAGCTGTGCTTGCTTATTTTATTTCAAAATTTCCATTGTGTTTATGTTTTACTCTTTTGTAAAGACTTGTAGGTCATATAAATACTAAAACACGTGAAGAACAGTTGCAGGAACTGGGTATGTCTAGTCTGATGAAGAGAAGGACCAGGGGAGACATGAAGCAACGTTCCAGTATCTCAGGGGTCGCCACAAAGAAGAGCGGGTCAACCTATTCTCCAAAGCACCTGAGGGCAGGACAAGAAGCAACGGTTGGAAACGAATCAAAGAGAGAAGCAACCTGGAATGAAGGAGAAACTTCTTAACAGCGAGGACAATTAACCAGTGGGACATCTTGCCTCCAGAAGTTGTGAATGCTCCAACACTGGAGGTTTTAAGAGACTGGACAACCACTTGTCTGAATTGGTATAGGGTCTCCTGCTTGGGCAGGGGGTTGGACTAGAAGACCTCCAAGGTGCCTTCCAACTCGGTTATTCTGTTATTCAAATTGTGAAGGAAAAAGGTTCGATAGAAGATTTGTAATCAAAGGTACATGAGGCTAAAACACTGGAAATTTGTAGAAGGAAACACAGTCAACAGTGCTTTGATATTTACCATCTTGCCGAATTACCAGAAGGAATGAAGGAGTTGGAATGGAGCTCCCTGGTTGCTGCACACAAAAAGACGTCTTCCAAGGGGCGCCCTTATGACTTTCGATCGCACTAATGCGGCTGCCATAACTCTCCAAGCCAGGGGTCTCCAACCTTGGTAACTTTAAGACTTGTGGACTTCAACTCCCAGAATTCCTCAGCTGGCTTCTGGGAGTTGAAGTCAGAGGTGGTATTCAGCCGGTTCTGAGCAGTTCTGGAGAACCGGTAGCAGATATTTTGAGTAGTTCAGAGAACCGGCCAATCCCACCTCTGACTGGCCCCGCCAACCCCATCTCTTCTCTGCCTCTCGTTGAGTCCCAGCTGATCGGTTGGGTCTCCTTTGGTTGCCCTGCACAGGAGAACGGAGCTGGAAAGCTGGTTAGTGGGGTGGGGAGGGAAGGGGGATTTTGCAGTATATCCTTCCCCTGCCACGCCCACCAAGCCACGGCCACAGAACCAGTAATAAAAATTTTGAATCCCACCACTGGTTGAAGTCCACAAGTTTTAAAGTTGCCAAGGTTGGAGACTCCTGCTACAAGCCACAGGTCAGCAGAAGCGTTGTCCAGCAAGCTCCGTGTCAGGGCTCCGGTAGTTACACCCATTTAAATCATGAGTCTCTAGCTGGATTTTCAAAGTTTAAAGAAGATTTATTAGGAGTAGACATGCCGGTGCTGCCTGGGTGTAGCTGATTCAGAGACACATCAGTCATTGTCACCCTTGACCCTGGTTTCCCCCCACCCCACCCCCTGGGTGTATCGTAATTCATGTTTTCCAACGGTAATTCATGTTTTCCAACGGGACACTTCCAGCCAAGAGTCATCCATCACGCTCTCCAGTTAGAATTTTGCACAGCAGAAACTTCGGTCACCTAGTTACTATCTTTGAAAACATTTACGGAATGCAGTTTCTCTTTTGCAAGCAGCTACGCTACTCCCCGCCCCCTCCCTTTCTGCTGGCAACTCTAAAAAGACCAGAGAAATATTTTATGAGTTGACACTCCACACAGACACAACTTTCCCCATTCAAGCCCAGAAGGCAAGATGGACAGCAGGGTTCCTGCTACCTAAAATGGATTTTCTCATGGACCTGGAGCACCTCTGGCTGGTCAAAGCAGGCCCCACGCTATTTGCGTCTGACTCAGAAAAACATTAATTGTGCCAGCAGCTATAGAAATGCTCTTTTAAAGAGACCAGGGTGGAAACCTGCTCCTGACCTTTATACTACCTGGAGCTAAAAACGTATTAGAATAATCCTGAAAAGAATAATTGCTCCCAGAGGGACCAATCTCCATGTCATTGGGTTAAGGGGGTGGGAGGGGGAGATTGGAGGGGGAGGTGGCACATGACTACAGGGGAGTCTTGAAGTAATTCTGAACAGGGAGAAAAATAAAACTTAAGGTTGTAGCATAATCAAGGTTTGCCCTAGTTCAGAAAGTTGAAGGGGAAAACCGTAAAACAAACCTTATTCCAGGAGCTTGGAACAGATGTTCCCATAAGCTGTGGGGTTGTTTTACTATTCAGAAAATATCATAATAAATAGAGTGAAAACAAATGGCTTTTTAATTTAAACATTTTTAATAAGACAGATTAATTTTCATGTTTCTCATGTTTCATTAGGAGACACCGAAGGGGAGAGTTTTGCCCCTAAGAAATAATTAATTACTGGAAATTTCATTAGTTATGCTTATTAGTACATGCAGAATTTTAAGCTCATAATGCACACATACATTTAAACTACGCTATCAACAAAAGCAGTGCAACCAGGCAAAGTTCTTCAAGCTACATTATACAACCAAGCACTCCTCTAGACATTTTTCACAAGCTGTCCATGCAAATCCGACTGAAATTAGCAGGAAAATGGTTCAGGAATTGCAAAAGGTATTTTGTTGTTTGCCTTCCTTTGACACAGAATTCAAGAGACAGGATGGTGCAGATAAGGGAAACTTTAGCTCGGGGGTAGAGGGGTCAGGCCTGCAAGATGAAGCCATTATTATAACAACTGAATTCCTGCCTCTTCAGCTGGGCCTTCAAACACAGAGCCGTGTCCATCATCTTGTAGACACAAACACACACACACACCTTGTGTGTAGAGGAACACGAACATGGCTCTCATGAAGTATGCAGCAGCTGTTACAAAAACATCGGCTTACCCCAGGAAGACAGAAATGGATGAGGAAGAAGCTCAAGACTGCCCACTTGGGTTTAAGAGGGAAGGATGGTGCTTCCCAAGCGGGCCTCTACCAACCAAGTCCACCTTTCCCATTATTCCAGGAAGGGGACACATCTTCCAGCCGAGTCTTGGGCTGTAATCTAACTCACTTCTCATTTTTACAATCATGGCTTCTAGGCAAAATGGGACAACTCGCCACAGCCAACTCGCTGCAGGACAAGAGTTACAATAATACAGAAGAAACACTGGAATGGAACCGTTAAAGAAAGGATGCCGAAGGAGGGATAAAATGAAAAGTGAATGTCAACAATTAAAATATTTTGTTATTTTTTTAAATGATTGCGTGTTGTACCTTATGATTTATGATGAATGTATTTTTATGATGACTATGATCATGATTTATTACTTATAGCTTTTATGTACACTGAGAGCTTCTGTACCAAAGACAAATTCCTAGTGTGTCTAATCCCACTTGGCCAATAAAGAATTCTATTCTATTCTATTCTATTCTATTCTATTCTATTCTATTCTATTCTATTCCTATTTCTAATTCTAATTCTAATTCTATTCTACTCTATTATCTTCTATGTTCCGTTCCGTTCCATTCTACTCTACTCTACTCCATCTTCAAATTCTATTCTATTCTTTCTCTAGTCTAGTCTAGTCTAGTCTAGTCTAGTCTAGTCGTCTGTTAAACTGACTTGACTTGACTTGCATTGCATTGCATTGAAGAATTGTCCCACAGTGAATTGTCCTGTGGCAAGTTGGCCACGGTGAATTGACTGTGGTGGAGTTGACCATGGCATGTTGACTGTGGTGAGTTGTCGTAGACCCCTTCTGGATCCAGAGGTGGTATTTGTCACCACAATGATTATGCTGGAGGAGGCTGCTTTTATTTGCATCATGCCAGCGTTCCCATTTCATTATCATCTAATTAAAACTATCCTTAAAACTGAACAGGAAAGCCTGATGTGATGCAGGGGTGATCTCTGCACCTGCTGTCGCAGCTTTGCCTTCCCTGATTCCAAATTCTGGGATGGTTGAAGAACAGAAAGGTGACTCTTCAGCACACTCGGCTGTCTGCAAACTTTCTTGCTTTTCCCTAATGCAGACTCGACAAAAATGGTCAGCATCCTCAAGTAAACCTCCCACAGGCTTTTCCCTCTGTGGTCAAGTGAAGGTTGGGCAGAGAGCAGAAGATCTCCCTCAGCCATACATCTCCATGGTTGACCTTAGTGGTTCAGAGCTGTTGGGACAATATGGAGTCCAACCATCTGTGTCCCTCTTGGCTAGCATAAGAGTGTGTCATGGCTGCTACTCTGCTATCCAAGCTTCACAGGCTAACAGCCTGACATTAGTAATGTGGGGAGTGTGATGACCTGGGACCAGGTGCGAGGCCACACAGCCAGCTGAGAGTCCAAACTCCCCTTTAATGCTCCAAATTTCCCCCAAATGCTCCCATGTTCTTGGCAAGTCCCAGAGCAAAGCACATACACGGTAGCCTCTGGCTCCACCCAGTCCAGCCAAGCAAAGTAACAGGGAAATGAATCCACGAAGCAAGGAACAAACAATGAGTCCACAGAGCAAGGAAGAAGCAATGAGCCCACAAAGCAAGGAAGAAGCAAGCAGTCCTGCAAACTCCCAATGTCTGCAACGTCACACAAAACTCTACAAATTCAGTGTTTGTCCCTGACAAGCACCCCTCCCCACAGCATCCCCTTAAATCTCAGTCCCCAAGTGTGCCTTGTGAAGAGGGGTGGGGCATTCTCCTCCTGAGTCGTTAGGTTGTCCTGCACTGTTCCCGCCTTCTCTCCACTCTCTGTGCTCGGGGATCAAGAGGGGGAGGTCTTTGCTCATCGCCAGAGCTCTGCCACTCTTCATTTCCACTGCTCGCTCTCTCTCGGTCATCCTGTCCCCGTTCCTCCCTGATAACAAGCCACCCCAATTCCGAGGGGCCCTGGGCTGCTTAGTCTTGCTCCTCCTCCTCACATTTCTCCAAAGCCAACAAAACTGGCCCCTCGATCTGTGTGTGCTCCAGCTCCGGCTTGTCCTCCTCCAAGATTCAGGCTCTGATGCGGGCATGACACTACATGTGACCCTCTTTGCTAGCATAAGAGTGTGTCATGGTTGCTACTCTGCTGTCCAAGCTTTGCAGGCTAGCAGCCTGACATTAGCAATGGGTGGGGGGAGGGAAAATTGGATTGGAATATAGGAAGGAAGTGTGGGGGGGAATGAAAGCCACGCTATGCCAGCCTGAGACGTGAGAGGCTCCAATCCGCCAAGGTCAACCAACTGGAAAGCTGGGGAAAAGGGGAAATTAATTGCATCGTTTGAGCGTGAAAATGCCAGAACCAGCTTCACTACTTCTGTAACCACTTAAGCTCCAGTAAGGTCTACTCTTGGCAAAAACAAATGGCTAGAGGTCTTTCTTTGCTAGATGGCTGAGTGGGACGGTTGACATCATGATGTTTTCTTTCTCTATTTTTGAAAAGTTATTTAAGTCTTATTTTGGAAGATTTGCTTTCTTTTTCCATATAATTTTTATTAAAACTTACAAAGAAGAAAAGAACTAAGACAAACTAATTAAAAGAAAAAGGAGGGGGGAAAAGAAAAAAAGAGAAACAGAATGAAGCAGCTTCCAATTTCCTTTGCAGCAAGTGCAAGTATAATTACAAAGTTATCGCTTCCTCTCTGGTTACAAAAAGAGCTCATTCTTTTCTACAATTCCGTTTTTTTAAATCATCAAAACCACAAATCTTAGGTGCATTTTCCCCATTTTATGCAAAAAACGCCTATTAAGTGGTTTCCAGCCAGCCATAAATGTAGATATTTTCTCTCTAAGCGAAGAAGTTAATTTAGCCATCTCTGCAAGTCTCATCCTCTTCACCACCACCATTCCTCCATTGTGGACATTAGCAAGATTTGGATCTCACAAGATCTCATAAAACTGGCAGGACAAAAACTCATCTTGCACCCATTTTTAAGTGATGTTCCCTAGTGACATCCTAGAAATGAAATTCCACTTCACTGCCTCTTAGGCAAACCCTGAGAACCAGAGAATTTACACCACCCACAGAAATGGGGAGGAGGAAAAACACTTTAGTAGAGTAGTGCAGATACATTCTGCTAAGAACTGTGAGTGGCATTTTAAAGCTTGCAATATCCGCTTCATTCTGCTTGGACCCGAAGGCTTCGCCATTCAAGAGTGACATTTCCAAGAGTAAATGTTCGACATTCCATTAAAACCAAGGAAATGACAGTAAGAGAACTATAGTATTGGAAACCAGGCACACGCGCCAGGCACTCCATGACGAACTAAACCAGTTCTCAGTAACTGTGATCAAATCCAATTCTTATAAAAACCCATCATCTGGCTCATTGTTACAGCACATTAACATGATCTGTGATGAGAGTATTTTCCACAGAGGTTTTGAGTAGACGGAATTCATGAGGATGTTTATACCTGAATTTGCCGCCTTGGCCCATTAAGGGACAGGCCAACAGCCATGCCAGTAAGAGATTTTGGGGCGCCTGGGAAAGGCATGGAAGGGAGTGGAAGGGTAATCTGGCCAAAGATCTGTATCTCATAACTAGCAACTCAGTCCAGGTGGGAAAAAATCTGGGAAACAGCATTTCCAAGCCTTACTGGAGTCTTAAGGAAAGGTTGGCCTTTAAATCCTCAAGATTTTGAATTACTAACATTAATAGCACCTTACTGAATTCTGTGTAGTTTTTGAATCCCAGAGTTTGCCTAGCTTTTGGGGAAGGGGTTTTTGAAGGGCAGGTTCCATGAATATAGCAAGAAAGATGGAAAATCATTTCCGTTTAAGCTCACCTTAGCTGGGGGTTTAATTATTTGCTATTGTTTTCACTGTGTTTTAATTCTGTTTTCTGCCCGAGTCCCTCATTGGTTGGTTGGATTGATAGATGGATGGGTGGATGGATGAAGTTGGAATTATTTGCTACTATTTGCATTTAATATTGTCCCTGCTCGGACCATATTTTATGAAAATATTATCCTCATGCACCCTTAGTCAACAGTTTCACCTTCAGATTGTACATCAAGGTGCCAAACTGATTTGGGGGGATCTCAGTGTAGCTCTGTCTCCTTAAGTGACATAGTGACTTTGATTTAAACTGTCACTCGTCCTTGAAATGATTGTCCATAACATTGTGTAACACACAAGAGAGGTGATAGCAGATGTGCAGATTCACAAAAATAGCAAAGGAGAAATCCAAAGAAAGGGATTATGTCAATACTTTTGAGAACTGGATGGACAATTTTTTTAAAAATGAAGGGGTATTAGAGACGGTGTTGGAAGTCAAGAAAATTGATCCTGTAGATCAGAGGTCTCCAAACTTGGCAACTTTAAGACTTGTGGACTTCAACTCCCAGAATTCCTCAGCCAGCATACCATTGAAAGTTACATCTGGGAGTTGAAGTCCACAAGTCTTAAAGTTGCCAAGATTGAGGACCCCTGCTGTAGATCCTCCTTTGCAGAGGATCCAGATTTTAGTCTGGAGTTTAGAGGATCAAACCTTTTTCATACACGTAGACTCTGCAATTCTAACTCCTGTCTCTGAATAAATCTTACAAATCCATAAAAGCAGAAATGGGGCCAATGGGTGGAAAACCAGATGTAGGACTTACTGATACCCAAACAAGATTCTCTGGAATAAGAACCTCCTAAACCTTCAGAATCCCTCAGAAGTGGCAACAACCATTGGGCTACAAAACCATCATCAGTAAAAAGTTGGAATCAACATCTGTGACATCCCAATTTTATTGAACAGTGAAACGCTGATTACCAGCTTGGCTTCTTTGGGTTCCTTAGCCCTTGTTTTGAAGCTGGCTGAACCACAGCTTGCTAGCTCAGTTCCTCTCCTCCTCCCCCTCTAAGTCTACAAGATGGGGCAGACCCTCTACGATTTCCTAGCATTTCCAGAGTAGCCTCATCCCGTGATACTCCTGATAAAGGAGGAACATATTCCGCACTCCCGCCCACACTCCACTCCTGCACATGAACAGATCATTTCTAATTTTGACTTGGATTGGTAACATTTCAAACGCATTCGCTGTCTTAAAGATGAAAATGTTTACTCTCAAACTGAATGAAACCATAAACTTAAATATCTGAATAAGCCAAAAAAAAAAAAAAAAGAGCAGCGTCTCTGAAAAGATGAGAAATCACCGCATCTGTAACACAACGAGAGGCAGGAAAACAATGCACACTCTTTGAATGGCTGCAATCTTCATTTTTTTTCTTTGCGCCCTTGGGGCGGGGGGAACCGGAATAAATGAAAGGTGTGAGTCACAATGCACAAGAGAGCTCCAGAGATATGGCAATGTAATGCCAGCCGATATTTGATGGCCTGATCGCCCGAGGCCCATTTGGGAATCAGGACGGCAATATAGAGCGGAATGAGCTGACCTCTCTTAACTGTCAAGATGCCGTGTGGGCGGCAGCAGAAGGGAAGGTACACAATCAATATCCAGGGCGAAAGAAGAACAACAGGCAAGGAAGATGGTGCTCTGACATGGCTGCTCTTCTAAACAACTCACCGAGGAGCCCTTGCCACTTTTGGCTTCCGGTCTCTTACTTTGGCTATTGATTTTCAGAAGGTTGAGACGCCCTTTTGTCCTCGAACCTAAAACAAAAGGGGGAAACGGTGCGACAACGGGGAAGAAAACAGGCTGAAGACGGCAAGGATCTTGCCTTACCTGGAAAGAGGGAGGGGAGTCTCAGCCCTGGAAAGTGGGAGAGAAGCCAAGCTGGATGCTGCACCCAGTGCAAGGATTTCAGGGCTGCATCTTTGGAGAGCTACTACCTCAGAAGTCTCCAAACTTTGGCAACTTTTAAGACTTGTGGACTTCAGCTCCCAGAATTCTCCAGCCAGCTGGGAGGTGAAGTCCACAAGTCTTAAAAGTTGCCAAAGTTTGGAGACCCCTGAGCTACCTGGAAAGCGTGATGCTCGTTTGACACCTCATTTGCCAAGCTGCCTCTTATTAATTTCCAAGGTGTGATTCAAAGCACAACATAAAAGCTGAAATGGCTAAGCTGCTCGTCTTCATCAATCATTCTGATTCCTAGTTACTGTTGGGTAGTCCCTCCAGGGACAATTCAAATATAGGAGAGGCAGAAGAATGCAAATCGCTAAACCGGTAGTTCCCTCCCTGAGGCCATCCATTTACGTTTGGACTGCAACTCTCGGAATTCCCAAGGAACTGGCTAAGAATTCTGGGAGCTGCAATCCTGAGATAGCCAGAGGGTGCCGGGTGCCAATCCTTAAACAGCTGCAGAGCAGCCTCAGATGCTGCAATGTTTATTCTCAGGTGAATCCATCTCGTCTACAGCAAGAGCTGGGATGATATACTCCCCTTCTGCCTTGAACTGAAGAGTAATATCCACAGTACTTTTAGGAGATTAACAGCATTGGAAGAGACCTTGTAGGTCTCCTGCTTGGCCAACCTGCCCAAGCAGGAGACCCTACACCATTTCTGACAGAGGGAAGTCCAGTCTCTTCTTGAAAGCCTCCAGGGATGAAGCTCCCGCAACTTCTGTTCCATGGGTTGATTGTTCTCACTGTCAGGAAATTCCTCCTTATTTCTAGGTTGAATCTCTCCTTGTTCATTATCCCTTGTCTGGCCTTCAGGTGCCTTGGAGAATAGCTTGGCCCCTTCCTCCTCTCTGGGGCAGCCCCTCAAATATTGGAAGACTGCTATCCCGTCTCCCCTGATCCCTCTCCTCACTAAACTAGCCAAGCCCAGTTCCTGCAACCGTTCGTCGTATGTTTTAGCCTCCAGTCCCCTAATCATCCTGGTTGCTCTTCTCTGCACTCTTTCTTTCTAGTGAATGGGGGGTGGGGGGGGTAGTTCAGTGGCTGCTTCTTTTCTGTGCAGTGTCTTACTATCCAAGTCCTCCAGCTCCAATTTTCTCTCAATTCAGATGCAAAGTGACTACTTTGCACCCC
The DNA here is from genome assembly GCF_900518735.1 of Pseudonaja textilis. Next base: position 3,296,195 of record NW_020769377.1, read on the forward strand.
CTCTCCTAATCTAGCCGATTTTCCAATTCCTGTCTGGGTAGGTGATTTAAAAGTCACAGTGGTGGTTAAAAAAAAATAAGGCTGCACAACCAGTTACTTTAAAAAAAGGACTTGGCTGGTTTGTGGTTTAGTGTGCTATCTTAGAATGTTATACGAACCAGGCCGTCACATTAAGCCAAACTATGAGCTACTTAAGGCATCTGCTTTGGGACACATATAGTGCCACTGCCCTACATCTGCAGGGTGTCAGCCTTGGAAGCCATTTTTTACTTGGAAGTTTCAAGGCTGCCATATTTAGTGCCTGGGAGTTTGGGAGGGGGGATTTCATAGTGAGATGGAAGATTAGACTCAACAACATTCTTTCTCAGAGAGTCAAGGACATGTTACCCTGCACCTAGAGAGGCGTGTTCGGAACAATGTCTCCAGTTGGGATGATGATTTGATTGGGCCATGTGGTGGACTGATGGGTGCAGGGGATGGATCTTGTATTTTCATTTGGGAAGGGAAAACCCGGAACTCTCAGATTCAAGTTTTCCCAGATGTGCCAATATGACAACTCTAATAAATTGGAACTTTGAAGAAATGCTTGTCTCGCGGTTTATTGGTTTGGAGTTGGTTAGTTGGAACACTGACACAGGGTTTGAGCTGAAATCTAGGTATATTCTTTGGCTTTCAATAAATACTAGATAATCCGTGCCCATGGGGTCATCATTTCAGAGATATTTCCTTACTGAACAGAGAAACAGAAGGACCACAGGCAGGCACAAAAAACTGTGGGAGCAAGAGCAATTTCCAACTTCCTGCTGGTTTCCCCATTGAGTTTCTTTGCGGGAATCTGGCAGGGAGCATCAGAAGTCTTTCCTCCTCCCTTTGATTCCCTTCTTCCCTTCCTCCCCTCTTCCTTCCTTCCTTCCTTCCTTTTCTTTCCTCCTTTTCTTCCTTCTTCCCTCCTTTCCTGTTCCTTCCTCCCCTCCTTCCTCTCCCTCCCTCCATTCCTTCTTGCCAAGGTTGAAAAACAACTGTTAAAGCAACACACATAAGTAGGCTTATTTGACCATTATTACATACTTATTAAATTTCTCCTGGCTAATAATGAGATTTTTGAAGGTTAGCATGTGCAAACCAACCCTGAACAATTCACTGTGCATAAACAGAAAATGGCTAAATGCAGTTCTACTTTTTAAAAATGCGTATGCATTGTGCAAAGGCAGCCAATTCATCACTCTTTAACAGCCAAGCAAACCTTTCCCTAACACCAACATTAAAAAAAACACCAACAACAACATTTAATAAATGAGGACTATTTGCACACCCAGTTCAGCTTTGTGACATTCGTTTCTTCTATTGATCGGGTGTTATTTATGGCAATTTAACAACACAGCATATTGTTGGCTTCTTCCCCAACGAGGTTTCAGAGTCTATAATAGAAAGAGCAATCATCTCAAAAGGGATCTTGGAGGTTTTAGCTGTGCCACAGTGTCACAAAGAGTTGCGGTGAATTCCATCGGCTGGGTTTGGAAGCATCCAGATGGCAGACAAAGGAAACAAACGAGGGCAAGAAAAACAGAGCAGATTTTCTGCCAAATCTGTCCGAAGCAGGGCTCTCCAACCTTGGCAGCTTTTCAGACTTGTGAACTTCAACTCCCGGAGTTCCTCAGCCAGTTTTGCTGGGAGTCGAAGTCCACAAGTCTCAAAGTGACCAAGGTTGGAGACCTCTGGTCTGAAGGGCTTGGCAAACGCTTGCCAACATTTGGCCATCCGCTCTCTTCAATCCTCCCCATCCCTTAATTACCCCGCAGGCAAATAAGGAACCATTACAAGATGGCAAGAAATCCAGGAACTTCAAATACGGTAAGTAGCATTTATTGAAGAAAGGCAGGAGCCATTATGAACGATGCTCATCTATGGTTCAAAACCAGGCCCTCTGCACAGGAGGCCTGTTCAATTTTTTTTCTGTTTTGCTTCCTTCCTGCCTGCCTTAGAGAAACAACTATTTGGCCCCCACAAGACTTGGTTTGACTTCATCTGTCCCCCATTTTCATAATGGTCAAATTTATTCTCATCTTTTTTTTTTTCCACCAACACTAAATGGCCCTCGAGGGCCCCCAACATGAAACAAATATATTTGGGAGACAAACACTTGTGAGACAGCCAAAGTAATCGAGATTCCCGCTCCTATGTGAGAACTGGCAGGTTGCCTGTTCTCAAAAGGAAGCAACACCACGGTCATTCTGGTATCAGCTTCAGAACATTTTTACTAAGATCCATGAAAATGGTTCAGAGCTTATCAGAAAAGATGACATAAGTAGTGGCAATTGGGGGGGGGGGGGGGGGGTGAGCAAATTCCCCAAATTTGAGCATATTTTTCAAATGAATTTGGGAGCAGAATGCATTCATCAGTGGCAACCTGTCAAAAGGATTGCTTTGTGAAAATAGAAAGAAACAGGACTTGAATAGTCAACCAATTCTCTCTGATTATTAGAACCAGTACGATCCTGATTTGCAAGCACCCCTATTCCAAGGCAGGAGGATTCATAATTAGAGGTTGATAGGCTAACACAGAGCCCGATTGGTGCAGTCTGTAAAGACACCAGGCTGGAAACCAGGAGACTGTGAGTTCTAGTTGCATCTGAGACACAAAGCTGGTTGGACAACCTTGGGCCAGTCACCGTCTCAGCCCTAAAGAGGAAGAAATGGCAAACCACTTCTGAAAAACCTTATCAAGAATATTGCATGGACTCATCCATGCAGCTGAAAGGTGTTGACACCAATTCAATGTGGTATGTGTACACACACACACACTCACAGGGAGAGAGAGAGAGAGAAACTAGCATAAGAAACGGCTAGCCTTCAAGTATCTGTGTCAGCTCTGAAAGCCATAATAGCACCAGAAGCTTCCATGCTGCCACATTCCTGTGCCTGGGACATTGAGAGGGGGGATTTGGTAGAGTGTATGTAGTTGGACATAATAGCATTTTTCCTTGGCAGTCAAGGTCATGTCTTTCCTGCACGTGGAGGAGGAGTGGTTAGGAGATGTCTCTAGTTGGGATGGATGGTGATTGGACCATGTGATGGACTGATGAGTGCAGGGGATGGGTTTGTGTTTTGGATTACTGTGGGGAAAACCTGGAACTCTCAGATTTGGGCTTTCCCAGATGTGCCAGTATGACTACTCTAGTAAAATGGAACTTTGAGAAAATGCCTGCCTCAGAGTTTTGGTGTTGGGAGTTTGATTTTTCTGGAACGTTGACAATCTGACTCTAACCTAAAAAAGATCCCTTTGATTTATATCACGTGTGTCAAACTGGTGGCGTCACGTTGCTGTCATGTGACATATCGTGACAGTTTTTCCCTTCGTGCAGCTGGGGTGGGCGTGGCTTATGTGTGATGCATCTGGTGTGACACCCTGATTTATACCATGAAGGAGTGGTGCTTCCACCATCTTGACCAGTTTGCTGCTTCATTCAGGTCAACTGTAGCATCCAAAGACTTCATTGCAACAGCCCAAAGAGATGCAAAATCATATATGAATTACATAGTTGGACGGTGTCCTTCATCAAGTGAAACTTTTTTTTACATCTTATGCCTAATTCACTTAGGAATCAGAAAATGGGATGCTTTTCTCCATTTCAAATGCTTAAATTAAACCTTATAAAACACACCTTTTGATTTCCCCAAACCGGACGCCCATCTCAACCATGATGTGAAAGTTTCTGTTGCAGGTGGATCAGAAGAGAGCTGAAAGGGGCAGGTGTGGAAACCCAGCCCAGAGACCACAGGGCTACCTGTGAATCAGACATTAGAGTCTGATCCTGGCTTTCACGCCCTTAAGGAAAGCTTTTTCTGTCTGTGCCAGCTCCAACAGAGATTGGTATCTCAATTTTCATGATGTCTAAGTTGACCATAAAATGTTCAGAGGCTCCAAACCAAAGAGATTACTTCCAAAGTACCAGGGGGTAAAATGGAAAATCCATTTTTTTAAAAAAAATCTTATTAAATTTAACAGTCTGCCAACTTCTGTAACAACTCTAATGAATAGTAAAATCATTCCTAAAATACAGTTAAAAAACTCAGATGTCTGATAGACCAAATTCAGTTCAAAGTGATGCAATAGACAGGACTCATTCTAACCCAAGATCTGGGGGGGGGGGGGACAGGGGACAAGGCCAGGTTTCCGGGGCTCATTTAAATAATGCCAGGGCGCAGGGGGAACCAAATGCATCTCAGGGAGGGGTGCTGTAAGAGAAAAACGTCTTAGGGGAAGAGCTACAGGTTTAGCTTTGCAGTATCAAAGAAATTGTTTCCTTCACAAGAAACACATCAAGCAGGAATATCACTCCTCCAAAATTAAAGGGGGGGTGTTCGTGCACATTGATGCTTTGGTGTAAATATCCTTCCAAAAGCAAGGCCTCTGGCAAGGAGATGCATCTGGTAGGTGTTTCATCATCTGTGTAATCACATTCATATTTGGCACACCGGCACACTTTTTCTTTCGTGAGCTCAAGCTGGGAAGAACCTGTTCGAAATCATGCAGTGGTTTTGTCTCGTAAGAGCTTTTAGGATGACTTCTTCCTTCCTTCCTTTCTTCTTCTCTTTCCCCTCCCTTTTCTGCTTCCATCCTCCCTCCCTCCCTTTTCCCTTTCTTTCCTTCCTTCCTCTTTCTCTTCCCTCTTTTCTCCTGCCTTCCCTTCCTCCCTCCCTCTTTCTCTTTCCCTTCCCTTCTTTTCTCCTTCCTTCCTCCCTCCCTCCCCGCTCTGTCTCATATACACACACACATATATGCATATTTTCCACTTCCTAAAACAAGTGCTTTATTCAGATGCAGATACATTACAGATGTTCATGGACAAATTAATGGATGGGTCAATGAATTATGCTAAGGCGATAACATGGCCTGCTTGTGGTTTAAAATAAAGTTGGCTATGGATTAGCACAATGCATGAAAACACATGGTGTTCATAACCTAAGTTGGGTTTAGCTGCTTAAAATACTCTACACCAGGGGTGTGCAACCTTGGCAACTTTAAGACTTGTGGACTTCAACTTCCAGAATTCCTCAGCCAGCAAAGCTGGCTGAGGAACTCTGGGAGTTGAAGTCCACAAGTCTTAAAGTTGCCAAGGTTGGAGACCCCTGCACTAGACTGTTGCCATATGGCACAGGGCAAAGGGAAGAATGCAAACATGCGCTGAGTATCAAAGTTGCATCAGTGTGACTGCACACCTACTTGTCCTATTAGGTAAAGCTGAGTGATTCTAGACAAGGTAGACAATCTTCAATTTCATTAGGAAAACTAATACTGTAGATTGGAATAGAGATACATCAGCAGAACCAGCAACATTTGCTCCAGTTTTAAGAGATTGAAACAAACCTCCAGACTCTTTTATGGTCGCTATAAATATTTGTGTAATGTAACAGGAATAACTATGATATTCTCACCTATAAAAGATGGTTTATTGAACATCGTCAAACACTAATAACAGCTATTAGGGACTCTTTCTGTAAATTACATAAAACTCAGCAAAGAGAATTATATGGCTTTTAAGACATACCTAAAAGCAATTGTCATCTAATAAAATGAAAGGAATTGATGGAATGCCTTTTCTGTATTACAGAGTAATAGGCCAAGCACAACCTCAAAATAGTCCTATAATTGTCATTAAATCAATGTCGTTTGCCCTTATCTGCCGTATTTCCTGTTAAGCTAGAAATGCTTTTCCATCGTTTTGCCATAAATGTCAGAAATGCACTTACCTCTCCAACTCATATTCTTTCATGCCAGGTTTTACGGCCTTCATTACCTATAGTCACAAAAGCAGGTATAGTATAAGAAATTTGGCCATTCTTCAGAAGTAGGGCCGCTCTGCAGCAGCTACAGTCCCTCAACTCTAGAATAATGTCTGCTGCAAAGCACTGATGAAAATATTCATCAGCTACAGTAAAAACTACAGCAGCACAAAAAGAGCAAGAACTCTTGCTCGCATCTCAAGAGCTAAGTGATTAAGTTCCAGAGATCCCAACAGAGACCAGAATAAGAAGGAGCTTTCAAGACAGCTTGTTCCTTTATGTTCTGAATCGACTGTTTGCACATCTTCAACGTCTAATTCAAAAATCTGAATTGTAGGTCAAACAAAAGATCAGATAGGTCTAAATCTACCATACTGCATCACAGAGACTGTCTTAAAGAAGCCACTGCAAGAACAGGCAAACTTGGAAATAAGCCCTTATGGGCCACAATATAAGCAATGCTAGTCATGTCCTTGCTTTTGCCATTGTGGGAAGAGGTCATTTGCTGGCCCAGGAGATAAGGAAACAAACGTGATTTGAACAGTCATTATATCATCCTAATCATGTGCCAGCCCCACACCTCACAATATTTGTCATCTTCGCATCACATACCAATTGTGTACACTTCATGTTTCCCCACTGAAGTGAACACAATTTGCAAATGATGGGAAGACGGCCAGGATTTGGATGAAAACCGGGGACAAAAAAAAATTAAACTCTCCCAACTATCCTGTCCACCTATTGGGGCTGGTTCCTTTGAAGCTCCGTGAAATTATTTTGGAATAGGACAAAACGGCAGATAATCAGCGTGATTCTGCGAAAACCTCAAAAGCAAAGTTTTCCCCTCTGTAGCTGACTGGAGTTATAGACACAAAGATGATTCAACTGCCTGCAGAGGAAACAGCTGCATCCAGGGAAATCTAGGAAGAGTTCAAACCAGGAGATTCCTCCTGGCTTCTCCCCATTATATTGCAACCAACGGGTCAGTGCAATTCTCCTTCCAGCGCTCTCTCTTGAACATCCAAGAAAATTGCAAGTCTAAATGCCTCTGTATCATTTAGCTGACTCAGAAAGCTCTACAGGTGATCAAAGCACCCAGTTAAAAACCATCAGAGCAAATGGCCGCAGAAGAAACAGGCCCGGGGAGCGGCGTTCACTAGCATCCTGGAACAGCTTTCTGTGGTGCTGAGGGAAGTCAGTCCTCTCTCGCTTTCTCAAAGCGGCCTGACGAGTTTTAGCCCAAGCTCCTCATTACTCCATTATTAAGCAATTCAAGTAGCTGAGAACATTTTTCTTGGGGTAAAAAAGGGTGATGTTACACAAAGAAAAAGAAAAATTATTATGAAGAGATCCATTACCTCTTTATGAGCTTCACTGGAAATTTTATTGGTGTAGCGGAGGACTTCCAATTCCATGTCCGTCTTAATGACACGGCTTCAGAGAGAAAGAGGGAAGAGGAAAATCAGGTTAACGGTTTCCCCTACAGCTCACAAGTGATTAACTGGAAAGTACAAAGAACAGCCAGGTAACTGAACTTGCAAACGAATAAAACTATTATATGAGATTTCAGCAAATAAAAGACGTTAGGAAACAGAATTTATCCAGTAAATGTACCAAGAAGTGTTTGCAGGTCTGTCATAACAGGTCACACTAGGCCATACTAATTCTAGCACAGAATTGGAGAGTGGTATTTTTAAGAAGAGATTGGACAGTCAAATTATATAGGCACAGGGAAGTGGTGGGATTCAAATTTTTTTACTACCGGTTCTGTGAGCGTGGCTTGGTGGGCGTGGCAGGGGAAGGATACTGCAAAATCTCCATTCCCTCCCCACCCCACAAGCCTGCTTTCCAGCTCCGTTCTCCTGGGCAGGGCAACCAAAGAAGACCCAGCCGATCAGCTGGGACTCAGTGGGAGGCAGAGAAGAGATGGGGTTGGTGGAGGCAGTCAGAGGCGGTATTGGCCGGTTCTCCCAACTACTCAAAATTTCTGCTCTGATTTCGTTGGCAGAGGCCTGCAGGAAGCGGTCTGAGAGCTCTATTTTCGCTGGTGGAGGGCTGCAGGAGACCATCCTGGTTGAAAACGGGGCCCTGGGCGGGCCGCGAACGCCTGAGCTCCATTTTCGCTGGCAGAGGACCACACCCACCCCGTCCCAGCCACGCCCACCATCAAACACAACCCTGTGGTGGCCCTCAAAGAAATCAAGTTTGACACCCTGATATAGGGCCTCCTGCTTGTGCAGGGAATTCAACCAGAAGACCCACAAGGTCCTTGATAAGTTCTGTCTTTTTGGAACAGTATTTCTTAGGTTCCAAAGCAAAAATGCATCCTTGGGCTTTTTAGTATTTTCCAGGCATGTCGGATTAGAATTCTCATGATTTTACTCTCGCCGTGGGAAGTACAGCCCAACACGTCTGGAAGATGCCATCTCGGAAATGCTTGCAAATGATGGGATGCAGAGACTTGGAAGCACTGCACTTTAATCCAGACTAGGGGCAAGTCCAAAGAATTACCTGGACGCACCTGATTGGACAAATGCACTGCCATGAATGCTGTGGCTCCACTAGGTTCAATTCAGTTTTACAGGAAGAAGGAAAAAGAAATATTATGCATGAAAGAGGGAAGGATGCATTTCACATGCTATGCACTCCTTTATTGAAAGGATGAGAGAAAAGACATACAGGCTTAATTTCCAGGGCTCTCAAAGTAAACTCATACAAATGTGTAGAGCAGGGGTGTCCAACCTTGGCAACTTTAAGACTTGTGGACTTCAACTCCCAGAATTCCTCAGCCAGCAAAGCTGGCTGAGGAATTCTGGGAGTTGAAGTCCACAAGTCTTAAAGTTGCCAAGGTTGGACACCCCTGGTGTAGAGTAATCTTTAAATAGTTTACAAGAGCAGACAAGCCCCTCCTTTCTTCTCTTGCATGAACTATGGCCCCCAATTAGAATAAGCAGAGATTTCTGGTCTGCCTGCTACCTTTCATTATGAAATGCCCAATAACAATTACTGCAACATCCCGGATGTCTCTGATTTTCTATGGGAAATCATCACTTCTCTGCCAAGGAAGACTCAAAGTCCCTGCCTTAAATGACGCAGAAGACATTTGTAAAGCAATCGCTCACAACTGCTGCAGAAACAAGGCAGCTAAAACCAATATCAGTTTATCACAGTTTATCAGTTTATCACAGAAAGGACCCAACATTGGCAGGAAGAAAAACCCTGCAGAATTCCTCTGATGCATTTCAAACCTGGCAAAATGGAGTTCTCAGACTTAAGAAATCTTTCCTGACCGTATTATTTCCTGATAAAATAGATCCCAGGTAATCTACCCGCTCAGAACGAAACTACAATTTTTGCAGAAATTTCTGTATGTCCTAATCAGATACATACAATATTTTTTATCAAAGTGTTTTCTAGAAAAAGAGTGTTTTAAAAGTACAATTCCCTTTTTGTTACTGCAAAAAAGCAGTTATGCCAGAAACACATACCCCCCAAGTCAAGAGCCAGAGGGAAAGGTTGATATTAAAAATGTGCAGAACTTGGTGATTCCTCACAAACTATAGTAATTTTATCTAGATCTCAGTAATAGTAGGGCTGGCCTTCCTGGCAGATTTGTTTCAAGGGTGGAAAGAATTCGATAAATGTTTACAGATAGTCCTCGACTTACGACTATAATGGAGCCTGCCCATTACGATGGTCAGTCATGACAGCTGCAAAGTGAATCACTCACATGACCAATCCACAGAGTCCACATTGTTCTATGTAGCAAACCTATACCATCACAAGTAGTACAGTACAACACAAGGATAGCTGAGTCACACAGAAACCAAAGTCAATCAAGCACTTCCATATTTTCAGAGGCATAACAGTTGAGCAGCGAGTTGTATTGGGGGTAAGGATTTCTCTTTTACACTCCAGAATGATCTGCCTGAATTCCCTTCAGGTGCCTGTACCAACTTCCCAGAATTCCCAGGAATTCTGAAAACATCAGGAGTCTACCGGATTGGGGAGGTTTCAGAGAAATAACTATAGATTAGGGGTGTCAAACTCAAGGCTCGTGGGCCAGAACTGGCCTGTGGGATGTTTAGATCTGGCCCATAGGGCCACCCTGGAAACAGGGAAGGACCGGCCTGAGGTGCCTCTGCCAGTGAAAAAGGAGCTTGGGAGGGCCACGCATGGACCTTCCAGGCTCTGTTTTTGGCCACGTGTGGCCCTCCATGCTCTGTTTCCACTGGCAGAGGGATGCAGGAGGCTGTCGTGGCCAAAAACAGAGCCTCCACGAGTGAGGCTGAGCTGGACACGCCTCTGCCCCCCCCCAGGTCAAACACAACCCTGGTGTGGCCCTCAATGAAATCAGGTTTGACACCCCTGGCACAGGTGGCGGCAGGCTTCCGATGGAGTTTAATGTTCTCCATGCAACCTCTCTTGCCATGACTCTATAGCTGTCAAAGGCTGCCAAAAGGCTCGTATTAAAGTGGCCGTCCTCCAGGACTCGGGGATCCGTCTCGCAGTTACTGCGGTTGTGTCAGGGACTGCCTAGTCTAACCCCGAGTGTTTGGTTTCTCCTTCTGAAGCGCGAGGCCTGGCTTCTCTCACCCCTGAAATCAAGGCTCCCCGTTGGGTCTCCCATTCTGGCTCAAGCTATTGGGGAATGCCAGGTGCTTCAGGTCTGGATGACAGACTGAGTACCCCAATTAAAGGGTGGGTGTGACTTGGCACGGCACACCCACCCTTTAATTGGGGTACTAAGTCTTGGCATGTGTTGACTTGGCACGGCGCATGTTCTTTCATCCGAGCATAGATTCTAATTATGCTCAGGCACCAGGTTCAGGCATGACACTAAGCAATAATGTGGCTCAGTGAAGCCAGTCCCCGAGTCAGACGTTGGGCTCACTGATCCAGCTACACCCCAGGCAGCTTCTGCACTTTCCAGACAACCTGAAGAAGAGAGGAAGATGAGGAGCATGTCCATTCCTTACAAGGCACTATGCTTAAGCAGCCCAAAAACATTGCCGTTGTTTACAACTGTTTCCCATAAAAGGCTGGGCTTGGATTTGCTTTCTGTCTACATTGTGAACTTCCAAGGACGAGTTTCCTTATGGATGCCCTTGTACCGATTCTGAATTGATTTTAAATCCTTCAAAGTCTTGGTCCCCTCTGCACAGGGGCACTTTGAATTCAGAGATGACTCCTGTTCCTTCTGCACAACCCCTGGGCTCAAGCCAGACATCAAGGGTCACGAGTCTTAATGGACACCCTCAGAATTTTGAAAGGGGCTCTCCCAAAATGGATTTATCAGGCAGAGTACGGACACAAAGTTGGTGAGATTATCCACAGAATCTCTTCCACACCTCCCAGGGGCCTCCTTTCTTTTGCTCACAACTTTTGTGTGGCCCTGAGCTTAGGAAAAGGTACACATAACGTCTAGGAATATTTAAAAAAGAACCTCCAACTCCCATCAATCAAAGGCTTCCCTGCAGATGCAAGGACGCAACTTGCCTCCAAGAAAACGTGAACTTTATTCATCTCAACAAGAGGCGCTGCAGCAACCCAGAACTCCAAAAAGAAGAAACGGACAACCTGTTCAATGTCTTCCAAAATAATGGCGACCCATGTACAAGTAGTCCTTGACATACGACCACAAGGAGGCAAGGCGTTGCTAAGCAAGGCTGTTAAATGAGCTATGCTGCCTTTTACAATTGTTTTGCCTTGGTTGTTAAGCAAATCACTGCAGGTGTTAAGTGCATCATGTGGTTGTTAAGCAAATCATTGACTTTTGCTTGTCAGAAGCTGGCTGGGTAGGTCACAAATGCCGAACACGTGACCCTGAGAGTCAGCAACCGTCATAAACACATGCCAGATGCCACGCACTCAAATTTTGATCATGCGACTGTGGGGATGCTTCAACAGTCGTAAGTCTCAGTCATAAGTCACTTTTTTCAGTGTTGTTATAAGTTTGAACAGTCACTAAATGAATGGTTGGAAGCCAGGGACTGCCTGTATGCACAATCCTTCACAACAGGGGAGTCAAACTCACGGCCCGCAGGCCGGATGCCTCACACGTTGGCCACGCCCACGCCCAGTTTAGCAAAGGGGGGGGGGAGTCACAATACATCTCATGATGCCGCCGTGATGACACGAGTTTGACACTCCTGCAATACAACGTTCAGCCTGGGAACAAAATGTCTGCAGGGAAACAACCAGCCTTAGAGAAGACCAAGGACCTGAGAATATTCATGGAATATGCTATCAAAACCAGACTGCAAAAACCATAGAAACAAGTCAAGATCACCACAAGGGACAGAACGGGCCAACTCGCCACAGCCAACTCGCTGCAGGACAATTCAACAATTCAATTTAATGATTTAAAATAGTTCTACATTTTTTTTAAAAAAAAATTGTCATTCACATTTTATTTTGTCCTTCCTTTGGCATCCTTTCTTTAATGATTCTATTTCTTCAATATTAGTGTAACTCTTGCCCGCAGCAAGTTGTTCCCTAGCAAGTTGGCCATGGTGAATTGTTCCATGGCAAGTTGGCCATGGCAAGTCATTGTAAACCCCACAAAGGAAGAAAGGCAGATCCACCAGAAAAAAAAAGAGCCCATCATTGAACAGCCTTGTTCAGTTCACCAAACTCCTTGACCAGATAAGCAGCCAGTTTAACCAAGTCACTGATCTGGTTTGATATTGTGGCCTGTCAGCCTCCAGCTCCTCCAGCGGCTGAATCAGAAGCTGCGGAGGAGACGTGAGATTCAGGGTCAGCATCCAGGCAACCTGAGAGCTCTGCAAGGGAAGAGGGAATGGATCTGGCAGAGAGAGAGAGACAGAGGCAGAGCCTGGGCCACCTGTCAGCTCTCAGATGGAGAGTCAGCAGTCCCCAGGTCTGGAGGTGGCTGATGAGGAACAGGAAGCACAGCTGGGTCCAGGGCCTGATGTGCAGATGCACAGAAGGCAGAGGAGAGGAGAGCAGTGGAAATCTATGGGCCGGTCCTTGGAACGGAAGAGCCCCAGCTGCTAGCGAAGTCCCACCCTAACTCTGGGGATAAAAGACGGGGGGGCGGAGATGAATAGATGTGGGAGACAACTATTCATCTTCCGGCCAGCCAGACTTGTTAGCCTGCGGTGAGAGAGGAACTTTTTGCCGGGGCTGCTGGCGTGCCTAATAAAGGAATCTTTTGAGTTCACTTCAGAGGGTTGGTCGTGTTTGGGGAGCTGGGTCAGAACATCTGGAAAGTGAACACAGTTAGTCCAACCATCTCAACCAGAAATGGCTGGCAGAGTACAAAAAGCAAGACCACGGATGATGAAACAGTGGAGAGCCATGGCGTGTTTCTCTTTTGCTGCCTGTGAGCCCCATGCTGCCTTTTGCTTTTCCTTCATCTGTGCTACATTGTCAACCCGAGTATTACAAGGGAGGGATTGGAGGACAGAGATTCAAAAAAGCCCACCGTGATTATCCTGCATCAACAGATGTGACAATATACTTAGCTCGCCTTTTATTAGCCACTTCAAACACCCTCCTTGGAGCCCCACGAAACTGACCAGTTTGAACAAAAGGCCCTTTATTTTCCAAAAGCAGAAGGCTGTTTAATAAGGTGAGTCTTTTAACAAAGAATTAAAAATTAAGCAATATCACCACTGTGCCACCCTTTAAGACTCTTTGATTCTTCTAGGTGGCATCTGCTAATGTCAGACGCCACTGACATTCAAGTGTAATTAAAGAGAACATCTATAAATTTGCCAGCAGAATGCATCAGAATTAATGCCTTTAAAATGAATCCCCAAAGAAAGCAGTAATAGGCTGACATTTATATAACATTACCCATTCTGCCAGACATTCAATTAATACTTCCTTGGGTAGTCAGTGAAGGAACATTAATTATAATGAATCTGTTTGTATTTGTACCTACACAACAGCTAACACTAATTAATTTTACAGCAAATTAACAAGAATCATAAAGTAGTGTTTCATTTTTCTTCCTGTGCTACTGTATAATGACCGCGATCATGAGCTGGGCCACCAAAATCCTTCCTTCTAGGCAACGGGAGACGGTCAGAGCATCTGCTGATCACAAGACTCTCATCTCAAAAAGCAGTAGAAACTGCCTTCCAAAATTATTTGGCCTTTGATAACCCAGCCGTTCTATTCTCTCCCCTTTTTTCATCTAATAGTAACTATAATTGGATTCTGCCTTTCAGAACAGTATTTATCATTGCAATGGAATCTTTAAAAAAAAAAAAAACTAAAAATCAATTTTAAAACTGAAAGCAGCAATTCAATGTACAGTACAATGTGTAAGCAATTTTGGTTATTTATTTATGGTCCCAGACTAAAACTATTAGACCCAGACTCTTCTGGAAAGGTTACATACAAATTTGAAATATTAACGTATTAATGAACTGAAGCCTTGGATGGCAACACATCTTTGCCAGGTGTCAGGTGTGGAGAGTAGGGGAGAGGTCTTCCTCCAGAGATTTTGCTATCGCAGGAAGGGAAGAGCCCAGAGGTGAGATTCAGCCAGTTCGGACCAGTTCTGGAGAACCGGTAGCAGAAATTTTGAGTAGTTTGGGGAACTGGCCAATCCCACCTCTGACTGGCCCCATCTCTTCTCTGCCTCCCATTGAGTCCCAGCTGATCGGCTGGGTCTCCTTTGGTTGCCCTGCACAGGAGAACAGAGCTGGAAAGCAGGTTAGTGGGGTGGGGAGGAAATGGGGATTTTGCGGTATCCTTCCCTTCCATGCCCATAAAACCACACCATGCCCAAGCCATGCCTGCAGAACAGGTAGTAAAAGAAATTTGAATCCCACCACTGGAAGAGTCTCTGACATTTCCTGATGAAGTCCCTGGCAAAAATCACACCCATAACATATCAAAAGGTCAAGAATATTTTTAAACGGGACATTTCTGGGATATTTCAGACATAGACTAAAGAGCTGAATTTTTGATAAAACCGCAGCCATGGCTTCATGTCCTTGAAAATATGAAAATGGTACCAACAGATTGGAGATGATGGTTGGCTTATCAAAAAATTATATTTAGGGTGTGTTGGACTCCCCAGAAAATGTCAATATCAAATGCTGAGGGTTAGGAAAATTTGAGAGGTCCCTGATACAGAGGACCTGGTTATGTTACCATTTAATCTTTTGGGGATAAAGTAGATTAATATATTTATGGGAAATCTTTAAATGTTAAAGTTGTTAATGTAATGTTGAATCATAAAACAAAACTATGGAATTTGACTGTTTTATCAGGAATTATGGTTGTATCAAGCAGGCAAAAAGAAATTGGAAAAATCATATTTCAGATATCAAGGAAGGGTTGTCAGAAATGTGACAGAAATATAGGAAAAAACAATGTTTTCAACTAATCAACAGATGCAGTAATATGTGTTATTATGTCAAACATTCTGTCATATTTTACAATAACGACTTTCATGGTTCCTATTATAGTATTGAATTCATTGCCAAACCAGTAACTGTTGATGAATATAAAATATTTGCAATTTTTTTTTCTTTCCTTCTTAGTCTGCATTTTTAATTTGTACTTTTAATTCTTTTAAAGCTTTTTTTTTCTTTTTAGGATTAAACATTGCCTTGTTACAAAAATAAAACGGGGGTGGGGAGGCTGATACTCCACTCCTATCATCCCCTTAGGACTCATCTCCTGTGAAAATACAGGCCCAGCAGTTCTCTGCTCAAAAACAGAAATGTCAAGGCAACAACTGGAATATCAATGTGAGGAATAACTTACCATTCTGCAATCTCAGGATGGAGAATTGTATTGTTTACTGTAAACCTACGGGAGAAAAAAAGAAAAGGTAAGAGAGAAATAAAAGTTAACTCTATTAGTGGCTCATCTGGAATTTATTTCTGATCAGGAATTCATACAAAACTTGTACTAAAAAATAACCCTGGTCTCGACATATGCAGAGTAAAATGCCATGGATAGGATACGTTTTCATTTAATGCAAAGAAGGACTAGGGGGCAATAGGATGGCAGTCTTCCAATATCTCAGGGGCTACCACAGAAAAGAGGGGATCAACCTATTCTCCAAAGCACCTGAAGGCAAGACAAGAAACGAAGGATGGAAATGAATCAAGGAGAGAAGCAACCTAGAACTGAGGATAAATTTTCTGACAGTTAGAACAATTAATCAGTGGAACCACTTGCCTCCAGAAGCTGTGAATGCTGCAACACTGAACGTTTTTAAGAAGAGATTGGACAAAAATTTGTCTGAAGTGGTACAGAATATCCTGCCTAAGCAAGGGGTTGGACTAGAAGATCTCCAAAGTCCCTTCCAACCCGTTATTCTGTTAGACCTCCAAATAAATCCCCCCTTGCAGAATAATTTGCAATGTTAGGGATACAACAAGGAAAGAGAAGAGAGAACCAGAATATGCTGCAGAGAGAAAATGCTCCCTTGACATCCTTCTTGCTGCCATAGAAAACTAGATTTAAGTCCGGGAATTCTGCTAGCAAGCTTTCTCGGATAGTTTCCAAACCCCGCCCCAAACCAGCAATGACCAGTGGCAACAACAAAAATATGAAATGGTATGTGGGAATGGCCTTGGGAAAGAGAGGGCTGGAGGAGAAGAGATGCTGCCCAGAGGATGGTCAGATCAGAGAACGCATAGCCCGCAGCTGCACGATGAGCGGAGAAAGAGGCTGAGAAGGGACACACACGCTTTGAGTTCTCCAGCTGTTATGGAGATGGCGGGAGGTTTGTACTTTCAGATTTGCAAGATGCAGGTAAGGTTGCCTTCCAAGGAAGTAGAATTAGCTCACCTGGCCTTATTTCTTGCTGGTTTAGCTGGGAGCGCTGACACAAAACAGCCATTTCCTTGAAGGCAAATGGGTGAGGTACTTGCCCACCATCCCACCAGCTCTGTGAATACATTTATTGCTCTGTTGGGAAGAGCCTGGGTTTTTTTCCTAAACAAAGGGTGTCCTTCTTTCCCCACGGACTCTTTCTTTCCAAGGCTGCTGTGGATGAAAGGCTTAACCAAGGAAAACAGCTCTCAGGGCTCGTCTGTTCTCTCCTCGGTGCCATGCTACTGTTCCCATCCTTTTTCAAACCAAAGAACCGAAGATGTGTAGTGAGGAGGAGAAGCGGCTGGAACAGCTGCACGCGGAATTTGCCCAGGGAAATCAGTTTTTTTTCTGCAAGACTTTGCAGAGGAATAGTGGGAGAATTGGGACATTATGGGTGGGAATGTTCGAGCATCTACCCTGTTTCCCCGAAAATACAATCTACCTTGAAAGCAAGTCCTAGCTTGATTTTGACACATGTGCCCAATATAAGCCCTATCCCCCAAATAAGCCCTAATTAAGATCCTTCCCACTCCAGGTAAAAATTAAGCTTGAGTGGGGATGAGGGGGTAGAGCTGCGCTACTACCTATCTTTGGACAGTTGCAGCCAAGCCTCGCACACCCCGACACCCGCCTTGCCGGCCCATTTCTTCTGCAGCCGGCCAGGCTAGCAAGGCTTTCCTGAAGGCCTCTGGAGCTGATATAACAAAGCTCTGGATCGATCCAGAGCTCTGTTATCAGCTGCAGAGGCCTTCAGGAAAGCCTTGCTGGCTGCAGAAGCAGCAGCTCCCGAAGGCCTCTGAGAACGAAAAGGAGGCCAGGGGGCGACGCACGCAAGTGAGGTTAGTCAGTGGATGACATCCCCCCAAAATAAGACCTGGTGCCATTTTTGGTGGCAAAAAAATTATAAGGAGGAGTCTTATTTTGGGGAAAACAGGGTAGGAACTTTGTGCAGCAACAAGTATTTAGGCAGGTCACAAGCCTTCAGTGCTCACCCAAGGCACAATTGACCAGGTTCAAATCATCCTACTTTATGTAAACACATTATGTGAAAACCCTCGTCTTTTGAAAAAGGTTTTAATCTAGGAAGTCCTCAACTTTAGACCACAATTGAGCCCAAAATTTATGTTGCTAAGCAAGATATTTGTTAGGTGAGTTTTGCCCCATTTGACGACCTTCCCTGCCACAGTCGTTAAGTGAATCACTGTAGTTCTTAAGTTAGTTAACACAGTTGTTATGTGAATCTGGCTTCCCTGTTGACTTTGCTTATCAGGCGGTTGCAAAAGATAATAGCTTGACCCCAGGACATTGGAGCCATCATAAATACCAGTCAGTTGCCAAGCATCTGAATTTTGACCATGTGATTGTGTGCAACAATTGTGTGTAAAACGGTCATAAGTCACCTTTTTCAGAGGCATTTTTACTTGAATGGTCCCTAAATGAACTGTTGTAAGTCAAAGACTACCAGTGCTGGGGAAAGTAGAAGGAAAGAGAAGAAGAGGACAACCAACAGCAAGGTGGATGGACTTGGTTATGGTGGCGATGAATGCACCATTGGGAGGCTTGAAAGAACAGATCAGAGGTAGATCATCACGGAGATATATTCATCTATCTATGTCAAAGGTGTCAAACTCAAAGCCTGTGTGGTGCTTAGATCTGGTCCATGGGCTGCTCTGAAAACAGCAAAGGCTTGCGGTGCCTCTGCCAGCGAAAATAGGGCTGGGGGGAGCACTCCCTGGGCTCCATTTTCACTGGCAGAAGGCTAGCAAAACAAACTAAAAACTAAACAAAAGGAGAAATGCTTCCCCTTTTGCATTTGAGCATGCAAGAAGGGACAGGAAAGGAGAAAGGGAAAGAGGAAAGACAAAGAAAAAGAAGGGAAGATGGGAAGAGAGTGAGGAAGGAAAAAGAAGGAAAGAGGGGAAAGAATAAGAAAGGAGAATGAAGAGGAAAGGAAAAAGAAGAGAAGGAAGGAAGGAAGGAAGGAAGGAAGGAAGGAAGGAAGGAAGGAA
>NW_020769377.1:3314812-3326270 GCF_900518735.1 Pseudonaja textilis
AGGAAGGAAGGAAGGAAGGAAGGAAGGAAGGAAGGAAGGAAGGAAGGGAGATAATGAGAGTGAGAGAAGATCTGAGGGAAGTCCTGCCTTAGCACTTGGCCATCACAGGTGCCCCCAACATGAGAGATGTCAAGCTGGCCATGCCCATCCTGCCCCCCCCCCCCCCCCCCAGGCCAAACACAACCCTGATGCAGCCCTCAAAGAAATCGAGTTTGACCCCTGATCTTTGTGATCGCTTGGAGTCAAAAACAACTTGGTGCACATAATAGAAAAAAAACAACAATCCAGATTAAAGCTGGTGCAGCTACAAGGGCTCGTGTCCAGATGTGAGGAAGGAAGAGAATGAACACCTGGTGTCTGATCTATTACCCAGGAAAGTGTTACGTTTCTTCTAGACCACAGCGGGATGGTGGAACTTGAGAGATGCAAGAAGAGGGGAAGTGTGATGGGATGCGATCTGGATTCTGGGAGGGAGGGGAGTGCACTCCAAGGAACGAGAGGCAATCCCTTTCACCTCAATTTGTGTGAGAGAAAGAGGGGGAACACAGCTTCTCCCTAACACTCCCCAGAGTATATGCTTTGTGGGAGTGCCAGCACTTTTTATTTTGGTTAAGATTTCTATCTATGGATATATACATGATAGCAGTCTTCCAGTACTTGAGGGGCTGCCCCGAAGAACAGGGTGGGTCAACCTATTTTCCAAAGCACCAGTTGTGGGACCTTCATCTCTGGAGGTTTTAAAGGAGAGACAAGACAGCCACTTGTCTGAAATGGTACAGGGTCTCCTGCTTGAACAGAGGGTTGGACTAGAAGACCTCCAAGGTCCCTTCCAGTTCTATTCTGATTGACGGGATGAGGGACAATGAAGACATCTGGGCCTTTCTTAGTTTTTGGAGCCTGACAGGTAGGTTGGACGAACAAACAGTAGGGGGTGTCTCCTTCTCAACAGAAAGGAAAGAGAATTCCTGTAAAGCCAGGAAAACTCAGGTGTGAATCAATATCTTCAAGAATGCCAGCTATGAAATTAAGTACTTCCGGCAGCATTCAACCTTTGAAACTTTCTTCTGCCAGCCAGGCTGCAGGAATATATTTGATCACTATGATCTTGCTCCATGCCTACGCTACAATCCTACAAGTTTCGCAGACGTTACTGCCAATGCTTAAGAGGTGACGTTCAATTTCTAGAAGAGAGCCAGATCTGCCCAGCCCTGCGCTCCACACGCCTCTGGAAGTTGAATAAAATTGAGTAATTTTAGCCAATAATCACTTGAGCTCCTCGCGGCCATGCAATTCTGGCACTGTGCAGAAGAGAGTCTCACCACAGGGTGACAAAAAGAAGCGGATCTAATGAGATTTGCTTTCTCTGAACATCAAGGAATCCTTTTTGCAAGGGCTTAAGGCCATTAAATCCCCGGCACATATAGTTTAGCACAAAGGCAGAAAATGAAAAATGAAAATGCAAAACTGCATTCAATAGAAAGGCAGACAGCCACACGGCCCACCGATGAGAGAGCTGGTACACTGAACAATACTGAGCAAAAGGATGGGTCTTTGTTTTGTCTCCAAGCATCCCACTATGTTCCTCACAAGCAGACAGGAAGGTGTGCCACAAGCTGCATCAGGAAGATCAGAAAGTAATTGTGGGATTGAGATCAGTAGGGAGAACAGGACATTGAAAGAGTGTGTTGGGAGAACAGCCTGCTGGGAGCAAGAATGATGGAAAACAGCCCTGGCCTCTGAGTCAGCAGGCTGTCTTATTGAGGAAAAGCCGGGGAGCATCCAAATGATCGCTCAGGGAAGGCACAACGCACACAACGTCTATCTTCAGCTTCAATCCTGAGGTTGTAGTAACATTTCCATCATTCCTACAAGGCTGAGAATGGATCCTTTTCTGCAAAGTGCTGATGAAAGGTAGCCCACCAGAGCCCCTTCCCTGATGGACCTCAGGATTTTGTCACCAGTGGGGTCTCATTTGTGACATAACTCCCGCGTGCATTGGCTAATCCTTGCTGTATTGGCTACGGAATGGGATGATAACTCACTGCAGCCAACTCACCATAGGCCAACTCAACTCAGGACAACTTGCCCTGGCCAACTCACCATAGGCCAACTCACTACGGCCAACTCAACCCAGGACAACTTGCCCTGGCCAACTCACCATAGGCCAACTCACTGAGGGACCATTCCATAATTCAGTATAATTATTTAAAATAATAAACAAAAATTAATTTCTGTCATTCACATTTCATTTTGTCCATCTTTCAAATCCTTCCTTTAATAATTCTATTCCGCTATTTTTTTGATATTAGTGTAACTCTTGTCCCACAGCGAGTTGGCCACGGTGAGTTGTCGTAGACCCTATTGGCTATGTCTTTTTATATATTCATTTTACTAACACATATATGCTTGGTGCCTTTTTTCCCTGTTAAGATTTTTATAAAAACCATACATCCCCAAACTATAACATTTAAAAATCTATAAATATTGAAGCTTAAGTGTATCTTAGTTTGCATAGCAGTTTGGGAAATGCAAATTAAGTCATTAAAAATTCAAAAGAATCCTCCCACCAAAACATTACCCATCTTTAGTGACCAGAATAGGGATAATGCTGCCATCAAATTCCTCCAAATGAGAGCCGTGGTTTTCTTTTTCAAAAACGCACAGCAGCCTTGTTGATCTTTTTTGAAGTACAGATCTGTGAGCAGCTGTTTGCAAGTAGATAAGTCATAAAGATTCTTATGGATGCAGAAACCGAGAACAGCCTGGGAAGGTTTTTCCCTTATAGCCCAATTCGGTGCCAGCGGTCCATATCAAAGTCCCCCCAGCCCCAATGTAGACTGGCCCTCAGCCAAGACTACAGTGCCAAGGGGTTGGAAGACGCTTAGTGAGAGATTGAGGATGGAAGTCTTGACATGTGAGAAGCTGCAAGCTGTTCTACACCACATCAAGGGGGCTCTTTTACTGACAGAAGGCACAGATGATCCATAGCTGTCAAAAGGCAACAGGAAGATCAGTCGATGCCCCATGGTTAGAATGCAAGGAAACCTCTGCTAATCCAGACAGACGAAACTGCCAGAAAAACTGGAAATCTCTTTGCAACAAATAAGGAAGACAGAAGAGGCCCCATTTTTCTCTTTGAAAAAATTGGAACGGAGGCTATATGTCTGTGTGTGTATGCAGGGGACTTTTAACATAGCATCTGGCCCAAGTCAGATGTGGCACTGGGATACATTTCTGCATTCAAAGTCATTCTGCACAAAGCTGTGAGAATGTTTCATGTACGTATTAGGGAAATAATCCTCCACATTTACGGTATCTGAGGGACTGCCTCTCCTTAATTACACCAGCCCATCATCCCATTAGAACTGGCGGAGAAGGCATGTCACAGGGACCCTCTGCCAGGGACCTACAGATGGTTGGTCCCAGGAACTGCACCTTCTCTACCATGGGGCCCATCCAGTGGAATATTTCCTACCCCCAAGTCAGGTTAGTTCATCATTTTCTGAAAGTCCCTCAAGACCTGGTTATGTCTTGGGATCATGGATTTCCAAGACCCCAGGGAGTCTTCAAACTTGACAGCTTGAAGACTTGTGGACTTCAACTCCCAGAATTCCTCCTCCAGTCATGTTAGCTCAGGAATTCTGGGAGTTGAAGTCCACAAGCCTTCAAGCTGTCAAGTTTGAAGACTCCATGGGTTATGGCATCCCAGGGAGCTGCAGACATTTTTAGAGGGCTTCACTGTGCTTGATCTTTTGCTCTCTTCATGTGGTTTGTGTGTTTTAATTTTTAGAGGTTTTTGTATTTTAATATGGCTTTTCATATTTTTATAATGATGGTTTCTCTATATATGTTGTTTTACTTATTGTTGCACAATGCCCAGAATCACTGTTTATGGGATGGGTAGCACATAAATGTGATTGATAATTGAATAAATAAAGCCACAGCATTCCAAGCAAGTTGGGCAGGGCAAGGGAAGAAAGCAGTTGTCACACAAACACGGAGGCAACAAAGCAGGCAGGCAGGCGGACACGCGCACACACACACACACACACACACACACACACACACACACACACACATCATAGCTACAGCAGCACCGCACACCGAAATAGAATAGCCAGGGAGCCTCTTCACCCTGGACTCAGGGCTAATTAATAAGTTTTCCACTGGCATGTTGTTCTTTGCACTGCAATATAACTCATTTGTCTCACAAAGGATTCTCCTCTGGAACGCTTCGATGTGCTTCAAATACTGCAATCTATCATAAAATGCTAAAATGCTCCACTCTTTTGGAATAAAGTGATTTGATTCACAAGTCTTTGTTATGGGTTTGTACACAGAATCGGGCTTCTTTTTCTTCTGCTTTCTGCTACCATGAAAAAAAAAAATACAATCGAAATAAGATCATCTGAACTGGGAATGGCGGGCTCCTATTTTTGTTTATTAGATATTTCAAATAATTAGTCAATTGGGGATTCATCCAAACATTTCAAACCCAGAAGATAACTTACTGGCTGATTTTGTCAAAAGACGCTTCCCTGGTCACGCTTCCGCTGTCGGTGTTAATTCCTCGCTGGAAAAAAGAGAGCAAAACACAAGTTCTAGAGCAGCTGCTCAGTTTAGAAACAGCCAAGACAAGCCTTTCACCCAACCAGTTTTCTCCCTTCCCTGGGAGATGAATTTGGTCATTCCCCTTGCCTCCTTCTTGATGCCAGGTTGGGTAAGATGGATAGATATAATACCCACTGACCTAAAAGGAAGACAGCCATGCATTTTAGACAATCTGCTGCATCTCTACAAAAATGTCTAATTAGAGCATCCTTCATTTTATCATATTTTTAATGAACTTACAATGACTCTGCGATTTTAAAGTGAATCATTTGGGAGGAAAAGCTGCTCTCCCTTTTCAGACAAAGACCTCTCCTGTGGCTTTCTCTGCAGGCTCCAGATGGAGCAAAGAGGACTAATAATAGGACGAAGGAATCCCAGGTGTTCACTTCCATCTGGATGGAAGAAGGCATTGATGAGGCAAGCACCAAGCAAGCTAAAGGCACCTCCGTACAAAATACAAGCTGCATATTGTGTTATTCTTCTGCCTTCTGCAGTTCAAAAAAATTAATCAGGCTTGTTTTTGGTTCAATCTTGTTTTGCAGGGCAATTGGTAGAGCCCAGGAGGAAGAGGGGAAATGATTTTTTTTCTCCCCACAGCTGGTTTTCTGACACAATGGATGATTGCACTGAATGGGGAGGGCATTAGCAGGTAGAATCCTTTCACCCTAAAGAAGGGAAAAAGTAAACATCTGTTCTGCACACCTGTGAAGACGGGTTGCCTTCAGAAGCTGTGGGTGCTCCCTTGCTGGAGGTTTTTAAGAAGAGACTGGACAGCCATCTGTCTAGAATAGCACAGGGTCTTCTGCTCGAGCAGGGGGTTAGACTAGACGACCTCCAAGGTCCCTTCCAACTCTGATATTCTGTCATTATTAAGGGGCAAATCCAGGGATTGCAGCCATTCTTCTTCTTCCTAGCATATTCCTGTAGGTGCAGGGTCCGCTTTTCAGATTATTGAACACCATTTTGCACCATCAGCTGCGTCTCCAGGGTGCAGGCCCACGCGTGCATCTCTTTGTTGGTGGTGTTTTGCCATCTCTGTTTTGGATGCCCACGAGGTTGCCGGCCATCGACTTCTAGTCTTGACCATGGTGGGAGGTGGAGGTGTCCATACCAGCGGAGCCAGCCTTCTCTCCCCTTCTCTATAATTGGTGCCACACTAAAATGCTGTCGAATAGTGTCATCTGTGATGTGGTCAAGAAGGGAGATGCCCGATATCCAATGGAACATTTGCATTTCCATGGCATGCAGATAATCTTCGGTCCCTGATGTTGCTGCCCAGCCTTCAGGGCCATACAGTGCAATGGAATTCCAGCCATCATCATTATATTATTATTATTACTATTATTATTACTATTATTACTGTTGTTGTTGTTGTTGTTGTTGTTATTATTATTATTATTATTATTATTATTATTATTATTATTATTATTATTTCTATGAAACAGTGAAATTCAAGCAGTTTTCCAATACTTGACACTTGTATTCTCAAAAGCTACAGTATGAAGATCCTTCAACTAAGACAATTTGACTAGCACCTTGAATTTGCCCCCAAGCAATTTTGCAAAGGCCCAGAAATCTACAAGCATTCATAAATCATTGTGTTTCCGGGATAAGCTAGAAGCAGAATTGCATCTGGTTTTTCACCATTTAGGCCCTAAGTGAAACAAGACACCCTGTTATATCCACTGCCTTCAGTGCTACTGGAGTTCCGTCTAAGAAGCCCTCTTGTTAGTCTCTTGTAATTGGATTAACAGGGCAGGGCAGCCCGCATTCAACGGCCTCTTTGAGTGAGGGGATGTCATTTTTCAAATCAATCTTCCATCTCCTGGTAGAATACAGCTAGTCCTCGACTTTTGACCACAACTGAGCCCCAAATTTTTCTTTGAAGATGTGTCGCTTCTCATCCAAGAAGCTTCTTTAGCTCTGACTGGATGGTGGGGAAGGGAAAGATTTATCCTCTTTGCAGACAGCTGGTCATTTGCATCCTTTTAGAGGGTCGTTGAGGCCACTTGGAGGTTTATCTGTGTCCTCAGGGTCTGTCGAGTGGTGCAAATCGGTGTGGAGCCTTCTTGGAACTGCTGAAAGGACTGTGTTGTAGACTGGAGACAGATCGTGCTGATTGAATGGTGGGGGAGGGCAGAAGAAGCTTCTTGGATGAGAAGCAAAACGCCTTCAAAAAAAAACCAGAAAGTCCAGTTGCCTCTTGAAAAAAAACACCTGTGGGGTGCCCTTTATATTGTAGAGGTCAGCAATGGGTTTGTTTTTTTTCCTACCAAGGTCCACACTACAGGGCCAGAGTGGGTGAAGATAAGGCTGGGTGGGACCAGTAACCCTGTGCACACTTACCTACACTCAGACAGCCACTTCTTTCTCTCTTCCCATAGCAAGTTGCCAGGAAAGGAGCAGGTGGCTTTTTTTTTCCAGGAGGTAGAACCGATTATTTCCAAAGGAAACTGGGTGGAAGACTTCACAGGAAGCCAAGGGAGCACACTGGGTACTACTAGTTTATTGCAAGAATAAAATAAAAAGAAGAGACTAATGCATTTAGTAAAATGCACTGGAGAAGCATACCTCTAAGTCATATCTTGACACCAGGGAATGCATCTTAGCACTTACCAGAGTAAGAAGAACCGAAGGGTTTTTCGAAGCCAAAACAGAGGCAATCTGACAAAATAAATGAAAAGAGAATCATCTCCGCTCTGTTCTATCAACTTACAACAGCCCTGGGATCCAGGCTGCCCTGATTCCGAACTGTTTCCCCGCTCGTTCTCAAATACTCTCTATTTAAATATTCTATTTGACATCAATAAGGACAACACTGTCTCCATTTTCTCAAAGACGCCAACTCTTTGGGCCCAGTTTGTGTTCTGCTTTTTCTCTAGGAGGTTTTAGTATTATATTATTATTTAAGCGTGTAGTAATAAAGCAGCATGTTGAGCTATAATTCATATTTTTTTTCTTCTGCTTGAGTCTCCCATCATTCACCAAAAATTATGACTAGTTCTTAATATCCACCCATGTTTGATTTTTATGAAGGTTTGTTAAATACCTGCCAGTGGCCTCAGTTCATATCTAACCAAACCATCAAACACAATGTTCTGACCCAGCCCCGCAAACTCTGGCGTGAATTCAAAATATTCCTTTATTAGGAGCGCCGGCAGCCCCGGCAAAAATTTCTCTCGCAGGCTAACAAATCCAGCCAGCTGGAAGATGAATAGTTGTCTCCCACACATATTCCTCTCCACCTCCTGCCTTTTGTCCCCAGAGCTAGGTGGGGCTTCACTAGCAGCAGTGGCTCTTCCGTCCCAAGGACCGGCCCACAGATTAGCACTGCTCTCCTTTCCTCTGCCTTCTGCACTTCAGGCACTGGGCCCAGCTGTTCCTCCTCTTCCCCATCAGCTACCTCCAGACCTGGGGGCTGCTGACTCTCCATCTGAGGGCTGACAGACAGCCCAGGTTCTGCCTCTGTCTCTGTCTCTGTCTCTCTGTCTGTCTGACTGACTCTCTCTCTCTCTCTCTCTCTCTCTCTCTCTCTCTCTCTTTCTCTGCCAGCTCCATTCCTTCTTCCTCCTCGGAGCTCCCAGGTTGCCCTGATGCTGACTCTGACTCCCACGCCTCCTGCTCCTCCAATTCGGCTACAAACAGGGGAGGGGTGCACTTGTCAAAATCAAACGTCATTATGATTTAGATACATTAGGGTTTAAATCCACAGCTGGATTGAACAAGATGCAGTTATAGAACCTGGGGACACCACACTGGGGAAAACTGGCTTCTTGCAATGCAGGAATCCAGTCCATGTGTACTTCATCAATCTTAGAAATTCCTCCAACTTATCAACCCTTCATTCTTGCATGGAAATAACTTTTTGGGGCTACCTGTTGTTTCTAATGAATTCACTATGAGTAAGATGGAAATTGTGAAGATTTCTACACACAGGAAGTCACTGAAATATTGCTTTAGAAGTTTATACTATACTCGAATTTCTCTCGAATCAGAATAAAGTTTTGTGCTCTGATTGAAAATATATTGTCTACCTGCTTAACCAAGTATTATTAATAAAACTATTTGGTGCCATAAATGGACTTCCACACTGCAGTGTTGCCAAAAGGAGCCATAGAACCTGAAAAGTATCTATTGATTCACCACCATTTATATACAACTGCAAGGTTAAAAAAAAATCAATCAGTGGAAACTCAGACAAAGTATTGACTAAAATTTTGCTAATCTGGCTGCAATCCTATTTATAACTTGTCCATCAATGTAAAATTTTTCAAGCTGGGAGCAGAGGGTGGTGGAGGAAGAGGCAATTTAATACAGCAGTCAATTCAGCAAAAGGAATAGTAAGCAGAAAAACAAATAGTCTCCCAAACAAGAAGAAATCAATTAGGTACATTAAATGCAAAGAGTCTGTGAACAGACAGCTGTTTAGAGCTGCTTTTAAGAAGAGGTGAAATACAGAGGATCCAAAGAGAGATGCTGTAGGGTCCTGCCTCTCTCGGTGATGGGTCTGGAAATCTCTCCTGTTTCTGAGGGATGGAATGATGTTTCTATTTAACAATATTTGAACTCAGGACATGCGCATGGATTTGTCCACTAAGGCAGCAGTCCCCAACATTTGGGGCTCAGCAGACTGGGTGGGGGAGGAGAACCGGACTGCACAAGCGATGGCCCCGCAGAGCTCAACTTGCTCATTTTGAGCTGTGTGCATGTGTGCATGCACACTGCCCCACTGCTCGCACAAGTCAAGCTGCATGTGTGCACACTGGCCCACCGCTGGCACAACCCAATTCTGAATAGGCCACAAAGAGTAGTGGGCCACGGCCCAGGGGTTGGGGACCTTGCATTAGAGATTCCAAGGGCTGCAAAAAGCACTGGAAAAAGTGATGCAATGGACAACGCCTCCCCTATGAATTAGTTCTGTCCACAATCCATGAAAAACTGGTGGCAGGATAGGGCAACAAAGTCCCAATCCTCTAAAAGGGCACCAGGTCGAGGAAAGAAATGTGGCCTCCTTATTTCCACATGTTAAAGGACAATTACCTGCCTTACACTTTTCCAAGGAGGAAGCGCTATAATGGTACATAGCACCCCTGACAATTTGCCAATGGTTGTGATACGAAGTGCAAATTCCTGGCTGTCATCCACTCTTGCAGATAAGGAATCCTTAACTAGCATTTTGGTATCTGACACCTGAAGTCAGATAAGGCGAACCACTCTCGATTCCAATCCAGATAAGCTGCCAGCCGCCTTTACAGACAGCACAGGGGATGATGAGATTAGAAAGAGACTATTTCACAGGCCTATTTGTTTCAAGGATCAAACTGCATTGGAGATGTCAACTGGAAAGTGGAATTTTTCAGACAGATGGTCAAAGTGGAGGCTCCGAGAAGGAAACATAATTGTTTAAAGGATTTTTTTGTGTTTATAAATGGTCTCTCTCTGCCCAGTGGCCAAATCTGGGAAACTTCGACCTGTTAAGGAAAAATTATATGCTATAAAAAGGGAAAGGAGTGGGGGAAAAACAAATGCATATTTAATTGAAAAAGTGAAAAGAAAAAGGGAGGGAGGGAGGGAGGGAGGGAGGGAGGGAGGGAGGGAGGGAAGAAAGAAGGAAGGCTGGCTTAATTTATAAAAGCCTGGCAGAAAACACTCATCCGTGTCCTTTTCTGGGAGGGAGGAAACTTCTCCCCTCAAAATTAGGACTGAGGATTTGAAGTGAGCAGATGCATCAATACTTTGCTCTTAAGGTAAAAAAAAATACTCTTTTAAATTATTTCTATATTTGGGGTTTTCCAACACCCCTGTATTTATTTGACCGCAGAGTTGAAGCAACACAGAAATTATAATATTGCCATTGGAGAGATAGAATAAAAAAGAATTAAAACAAATCTTTTAAAAAAGCAGCTGCCAAGGAAAGTGCTTGGCACACATTAGATTTAATGAGAGATAAACCTACTAATACAGAATTCTAATTTCTTACATCCCAAAGCCACATAAAACAGGGCAGAATTATCCCGAATAAAAAAAATCCCCTGTCCAATCCCAAACTCTATAGCATCATTTTCAAACCTTGGTAACTTTAAGATGCACGGACTGGTGAAATTCACTTCCTGGCTGGGGAATTCTGTGGGAGTTGTGGTTTGTACATCTTAAAAAGTGACCAAGATTGGCAAACACTGCTGTACAGGAATCAGGTTCCTCTACTACATCATTCTAGGCAAAAGTCTGCATTTCAGAGCAAGCCCTGAGGATGCCAACTTCCCAGCCAGTCACCTTCGGAGGAATCAATCTCTCCTTTCTGCTGAATTCCAAAGTCCCTGATATGTTGGTGTTTTCTGGGATATGAAGTTCTGATGGCAGTTGGGAGTTATGGCTCTACTGGGAGTAATCCATCCCAAGAAGCTGGGTTGAAACTCTTCCCATTTGGGGAGGCCTACTTGACTTCCATCATACTTCAGACCATCTCAAAATGTCCAGACTGGCATGGCCCAGCATGTTGTATCATTTGTTAGAAAATTCCATTGTTCTCTAGAATATTCTGAGCATCCCATGAAGGAGTATATTGCCCATTACCCCTAATTTCTGACTTCAATTCTCCTTTTCCAAATAAGCCAATTCCACTGATGCCATTTAATTCTGGCTTTTACAGTAGCCCAGCTTGTGACGTGGGTGGAAGGGGGAAGGCAATCACATAAACATTCGGGGCCAAATCCTCTCGGAACCTGGTCGAATTATCTTAGACCAGGGTTGTCCAACCTTGGTAACTTTAAGACTTGTGGACTTCAACTCCCAGAATTCCTCAGCCAGCTTTGCTGGCTGAGGAATTCTGGGAGTTGAAGTCCACAAG
>NW_020769377.1:3326670-3341777 GCF_900518735.1 Pseudonaja textilis
CTTGTGGACTTCAACTCCCAGAATTCCTCAGCCAGCTTTGCTGGCTGAGGAATTCTGGGAGTTGAAGTCCACAAGTCTTAAAGTTACCAAGGTTGGACAACCCTGTCTTAGACAATGAGGCATCAGCTCATCTAACCACCCTGGAAAGGGAGTTGATGGAACCAGCAGAAATTTGAGCAACCATCCCGGTGGCCTTGCAACCCCATTCTGCACACGGAGAGGAGGAGAAGGTCAGAGCCCTTGGAGCAAATCCCTTTAAGAACTGGCCTGAGCTGGCTCGTCCCTCTCTTTTCTCCTCACTGCCTCTGTGTCATGTCATTCCAGATTGTGTCATCCACGGAGCTCCCTTTTCATTCTCTTTAACCTGCAGAGTCAGTTATTAACCTGAAAATTACTTGCCCTCCCACCCATCTCCAACTGTGGTTTTAACTTTGCAAAATGTAGGGAACTCACCTCATCTGTATAGTGTACTTCGTTAACCCCATATTTCTCCTTGTAGTACTCAGGAGGGTGGATCCTTTAAAACAAAAAAAGCAAGCAAATGTGCATTGGTTATTTTTGCAGTTAAGAGCACTTTTACACACTGTTCTTTCTCCTTTTTTATTCCCATTTTATGCAGGAACAAACTTGCTTGTTTCTTACTAGATGGCCCTAAAGCTGATCTGCCTGCTCACAGGTCATTTAAGGAGCTATGTCAGTATTCCAAGTAATACACCCATAGAAAACAGAACTCCGGGTCAGGTAGATTCCTCAAAGAACAATTTATTGGACGCATCTTATTGACACAACTGGTGAAAACTGAATCTGGAAGTTCCTGTGGTTTTCACCTAATTAAAAAGTGAAAGTTCCCCCTTCCCCCAAGCCATCAGTCACATTGTCCAATAGAGGTGCTGGCCAGTTGCTTGGTTACTCCACTCCTCCTCTCCCCAGCACCTGCTGGAATGTCCTTGGTTCCCACAGGAAATTTTTTGTTTTGACTACAAACCCCAGCTATCTATTCCTCCCACCCACCCCCATCTCTTCTTCTGCCTTGTGGCAAACTTGAAGCCTCAAAGATGGCCTCAGCCAGGTTCGCACCAGGGTTGACAAGCTAAGCATTTTTTTAAAAAAATATGGGTTTTTAAAAACAAACATAAACAAACAAAACATAAAAACATCAAGCTATCTTCCATATGTGTACATACAGTGTGCCGGTTGGTTTACAAATTGTTTTGTGTTTCCATTTCGTAGTCTTCAATTACAATTACATTGCATATAATCTCATATTTTCAATCAAAAATTAAATACCTTAGTATCATTATTAATCAATCATTTGACTATACTTTTATTCATACATGTTTTACAAGATAATCATAATTTAGTTTATTTTATAACAGTTCATATTATCATCCCAAATCTATCCTAAAATCATTTTGTACATATAATAAGTACATCTTTATATATTTATTATTTTCTAAAAGTCTACATATTCCATTACTGTATTTTATTGTCTAACCATTGATAAAATAGATCCCAAATTTTATAAAATTGTTTATCCTCTTGTTCTCTCATTTCAAATGTCAATCTACTCATTTCAGCACATTCCAATATTTTCTTAATGATTTCCTCCTGTGATGGTATTTTCTCATTTTTTCAGTTTTTAGCAAATACAATCCTGGCTGCTGTTAATACATTTACAATCAGGTATTTCAAGTCTTTACGATATATTTCAGGTAAAATTCCCAATAAAAATATCTCTGGTTTCAACTCTATATGTTTTTTTGTCATTTTTTCCAACCACATGTGGATTTTAGTCCAGTATTTTTTAGCATCCGCACAAGTCCACCACATATGGTAATATGAGCCAGGTGTCTGATGACATTTCCAACATTTTTCAGATTTATTCTTGAACATTCTTGCTATTCTTGTCGGGGGAAAATGCCACCTGTAAAACATCTTATACAAATTTTCTTTATATGCTGTTGACATTGTCATTTTATAATTTTGAGACCCCAATTTTTGCCATTTCTCTAAATTAATCCCATATCCAAAATTCTTCCCCCAAGCAATCATAGTTTCTTTAACTTGTACTTCTTCTAATTTAATTTCTAATAAATATCCATACAGTTTTTTAATCACCTTTTCATCAGTACCTGTCAAAATCTTATCTAAATCAGTCAATTTATCATAGAAACCTTCCATTTTAGTATCTTTATCATACCTTGAATGTATTTGCGCATATGAAAACCAATTCATCTTTATACCTTGTTCCTCTAGTTTTTGTATAGATTTGAGTTCACCCTTTTCATTCAATATTTCACCATATCTAACTGTTTGTATATTATAAGAAAATGCTTCAATAGTCGATAACCAGACTGGAATTTTCAAATAACATTGTCTTTTAATCTTCTCCCAGTTTAACCACAGAGACTCACGTATATAATGTCTTCTAAAATACCCCTAGTATTTCTTAGTGTTATCCATTCCTTAACCCACATCAGATTTGTAGCTTGATAGTACAACTCCCAATTAGGCAAACCAAATGGAAAGGTGGCTGGTTTGAAAATAAATTCAACGATTCTTGTAATGTTTTGTAAAATTCTGCCAGAAGTCCATCTGGGCCTGGTGTCTTTCCATTATTTTACTTCTTGAGTGCTTCAGTTAACTCCATCATCCTTATATGTCTTTCTAACATTGTTTCAGTCTCTTTAGGTATCTGAGGTAAATTAGCGTTCTGTAAGTACTGTTTAACTCTTTCCTCATCAATATTCTCTTGCATATATAATTTCCCATAGAAGTCTCAAATGATTTCCTTCTTCTCTTTACTACCATAGCAAACTTGGCCTTGGTCATCTATTAATTGCAATATTTTCCTTGATTCTTTCTCCATTCTCAATTTGTATGCTAACCATCTACCTGGTTTGTCTGAGTCTTCAAATTAGTTCTGTTTAGCACCTCTAATTTTCTGTGCTAATTCTTCTTTTTCTATTTGACCCATTTTATGTTTAATTATATCCATTTTTAGCTTGATGTCCTTTTTCTGTGGCATTTTCTGTAGCTCTTTTTCAAGTCTTTTATACTCATCCTCTAAGGCCTTAGAGGCTAGTCTTTTCATAGTATTCCTTTTCCTTGTATAGTCTATTATCAAGCCTCTAACATATGCCTTCATTGTATCCCATACATTCTGAATTGATGCATCTTCTTTTTTGTTTTCTGTAAAGAAAAAAGCCAATTCTTTCTCCATCCACTGTGTGAAGTCTTTTTCCTTTAAAATAGTATTATTTAATGTCCATCTAGATCTTCTTTTTTGTCCTTTCCATTTAATTGTCATTGGATTGTGATCTGCCCAAATATTTGTTCCAATATTTATTTCTTGAATATTAGTTATTAATCCTGTTGACATCCATATCATATCTATTCTGGACCATGATAAGTGTCTTTTTGAATAGGAGGTGTATTATTTAGTTTTAGCATTTCTTTCTCTCCATATATCTTTTAAGTTTATTTCATCTACCATTTTAAAAAAACGATTTAGGGAGAGTCTTTCTGTTTTGCTTTATTGTTTTCTGTGCTGTATAGTCCAATTTGTTGTCTACATTTCCATTAAAATCTCCCATCATAACTATATTAGCATAGTCCAGTTCAATTATTTTGATATGTAATTTTTTGTAGAATTCTTCTTGTTTGTCATTCGGAGCATAGATTGCAATCAGGAGTGTTTTCGTCCATTATTTCCACCATTAGTATTCTTCCATCATCATCGGTATAAATCAATTTTGCTGGGGTGGTTTCTTTAATATATAAAACCACTCCTCTTTTCTTACATTGTGTCAAGGAAGTAAATATTTTCCCTAATTTTGGCTGTATCAACAATTGTTCATATTGTTTTTAATATGTACTTCTTGTAGACAAATTATATCAAATTTTAATTTCTCTAATTTATGAAAGGTTTTCCTTCTTTTAACGGCTGAGTTAAGTCCATTTATATTAATTGTAATCAGTTTTTTCTCTTCCATGGTTATATTTTGTGGTTAAGTTTAGCAGCTCTCGTAGATCTTAGTTCATGTTGTTCTTTGGCTTCCACCTTCCCACCTACTGCACCTTCTTTTTCAGTCGCCATTTGGCAGTCCTCTTGGAATTCAATTAGTGAGATCTCTTTTTCTGACTCTTCTTCTTTCCCTCCAAGAAATTCTGTTTAAAATAATTCCGCTTTCTCAATTGAGTCAATTCTGTCTCTGTTCTTGCCATGTGAACATTAAACCTTCTGGAATCAGCCATCTATAATTCACCTCTTTTTTAAATAGCATTTTAGTCAGGAATCGGTATTCTCTTCTCATCTCTCTCACTTTTCTGGGTATTTGTTTCAAGACCGCAATCTCCTTGTCTTTATATTTCAATGTTTTCTCTTTTGCCATTTGCGTTTTAATGGCTTTCTTTGTAAATCTAATGTGAACTTCTCTTGGTAAGCTATTTCTCATTGCATATCTTGTGAAAACTCAATAAACCTCATCTATGCTACCCATCATCTTCTCGAGTTATTTCCAAAGCTTCAGCCAGTATTTCTATCATCATCTCAGCTAAGTTTTGTCCTTTTTCTTCCTGTACGTTTTGGAATCTAAGATAGAATTCTGATCTATCCATCTCCCATCTCATCATACCACTTTTATCTTGTTCAATCACTGTTAATCTATTATCAATATCTCCAATCTTCTTTTCTCTTTATCTTCTTCAATTTTTTGGAATCTCTCATCATACTTCAACATCATTTGTTGGCTGTTCTCCACTTTTTCATCGGTTTTCCTTGTTCTTTGTTCAATGTTCTCTGTTCTTTGTTCAATGTTCTCTATTCTCTTTTCAATATTCTCTCATCTTGCTTGAATATTTTGAATTCCTTGCATAATCATCTGCAGTCACTTTTTCTTGTTCTTTTTCTTTGTATTGAACGTTGTCCTCCAGATGGTGGAGAGGAAGAAGTAGAAGTTGAGGAACCAGGAGCTGTAAATTTCCTCCTCATTTTAAGCAATTCAAAATCTTCAGGTTCTTCTAAACCTTAATCCAATTGTGAAGTAACCAATTATAGTTCAAAATAAAAATAGTAGAAAAAAGAAGCCCAATAATAATGATAAAAGAAAAAAGAAAAAAAAAGGGAGGACAAAATTTCTTCCGGTTCTTGTATACCTTAATCCAATCAGTAGTTAGATGAAGAAAAAGGCTTGGAAAAGAAAAAGGAAAAAAAGGAAAAGGAAAAGGAAAAATTCTTCAGGTTCTTCAACACCTTAATCCAATTGAAGGGTCTCAAATAGAAAAGAGTGCATAAGAATAAACCAGAAAGGTAGAGGAAAAAACAAAAATACCTTTAAAAAAAAATCCCTTAAAAAAAAAAATACTAAAGCTTTCCCTTTAAAATAAAAAGCAAACGTAGAGATTGGACTTCCAAAGAAAAAAAGAAAAAGAAGGAGAAGCAGGGGGGGGGGGGAAGATAAAATGAAATACAATAAAGCTGGTGAGGAGGGATAGCATAACTTCGAAAAAGTAAAAAGAGCACACTGCACTTTGTTTAATTATCCAAGGCTCTTATTATAGCTCTCTTCTCCAAAAACTTATCACCTTTTTTTCCCCTAGGTTTCAACACCAGACTCCAGCTGTTGATAGAAACCCAGAAGAGCACCTGAAATAATACTCTCCCATGCTCTTCCCTCTATCTTATCAAATAGCAATGTCCTTGAAAAAGAGACTCAGTTCTTTCTTTCTCAGCTTTGTCTGGTCACAGGGAAATAGAATATTTTCAAGCCTCTAATTACAAAGTTTCTTTGCTCTCATTTTCCCCCTCCTTTTCCAAGCAAGATATAATAAAAATTAATAAAAAGAAAGAAAAAGATATTTTTAAAAAAGAAATAACTAAAAGGGAGCCTTTAGCCTAAAATATTACAAAATCAAAAAGGAGGGGAAAAAAATAGATGTAAAAGAAAAAACCAGTCTAGTTTCAAAATATAAGATCGTGTATAGAAAATCCAGCAATGAGAAAAAAAAACATTGCTTTGACATTCCTGTTTAAAATCGCCGCTTAATCACTTCTGTCAAAAACCTTTACAGATTCTTTCTTTTCCTTAGGGTGTGCTTTCAGATCTTAGAATAACAAAAAAGTTCTCACCAAACCAGCACACTCTCTCTTTCTCTTCTCTTGCGGAACCACACCCAATTACAGTTTTAGTATTCTCTTAAAGATACAGTATTAAAATGTCTATCCTGGTTTATATATTTCCAACCCAAACAACTGTTAGGTGACTTACATTCCTAACATTCTCCCCTTTGGATAGGACAATATATACAACCTTACATTCTAAGTCCATAATCCTTGCAGCAAGCCTTATGCTTTATAGACCCTTGGGCCTTTGTAAAACGATCTGCTATATTGTTTTCTGACATACAATATTCCAGCTTAATCATTTTACTTTGCACATATTGTCTCACATTTAAATATCTTAAATCTGTGTGTTTCATTCTTGTTTTAACAGCAATATTTGAAGCCATTTGTATTGCTGATTGGTTATCTTCATAAACAACAATAGAATCTGTTACATCAATTCCCATATCAATCAATAATTGCTTATAACAAACTAAATCAGTACATAATAAACATGAGAATTCAGCCTCCATTGTTGACAAACTTAGATGTTTCTGTCTAACAGACCTGCATCCAATCAACACTTTTCCCAATAATACAACAGTACCCGATGTAGATTTTCGTGTATTTATGTCTGTAGCAAAACTTGCATCAGCATATGCAGTTAAACTCGGTTCATCTTTAGGCTCCAAATACAATGCATTGTTTGTTTCAGGTACCTTAACACGCTTAGCAGCTTGCCAGTGCCTTTCAGTTGACTCAGCGTTAAATCTCACTAACTGATTAACAAAGTATGCTATATCTGGCCTTGACCAATTATTGAGATAAAATAAACTACCAATCAAGGACTGATAAATGTTATCAAAAATAGGACTTTGAACATTACTATGGCTAAACTCCTGGCTCCTTGGTGTTTTAGCCAGCTTACAAAGTTCCATTTTAAAACTTTTTAGTAATTGGTTAATTTTATCTGCCTGTGAGATCTTGTATCCTCCCCTAGTTTTATCTATCTTTAAACCAAGATATTGTTTGATTTCTCCTAACTGTTTTTTCTTAAATTTCTTCTCTAACAGTGAGATTATTTTAGTAGCTTTAGTAGTTCAATTTTGGATTAATGCTATGTCATCAGTAAACAATAGCAACAATGAAATTACACCATTACTTTCTCTTTTGAACAAACATGGATCAGCCCTGCCAGCTACAAAACCTATCTTAGTTAATTCTTTAACCATACACTGGTTCCACTCATATCCTGATTGCTTCAAATCATAAAGACTCTTTTTCAATCTCCAGCAATCAGTTGTATCTTTTATACCTAAAGGTTTCTTTAAATATATAGTGTGTTGCAACAGTGCATGCAGATGTGCCGTTTCTACATCTAAATGATGTACAATGTATTTCTCCTTAGCTGACCAACTAATGCTGCCCTTAATGTAGTAGCCTTCAGACTAGGTGCAAACACCTCATTGTAGAGGTTTGCTGTCTGATTGAACCCTTGTGCTACTAACCTGGCTTTATGGGTAACAGTCCCATCTACACCTGTCTTCAGTTTATAAATCCATTTACATCCTATGGCATGTTTACCTGGTGGTAACTTAACGTTTTCATATATCTCCAACTGTTTTAATGATTCCAGTTCCTTATCCATTGCTTTCTGCCAAGCTGCCTGATCTTTAGCAGGATACAGTTTCAATTCACTATAGTTATCAGGAACTGTATTCACTTGGCATACAACACTAGCCTGATATCTATCAGGTGGTCGTGTTACTCGGGTTGAACGTCTTGGTAATACAGGGCTTACTGGTGGACTCACCTGTGCCAACTGCTCCTGTTCTTCTACCTCCCCCTGTGCCTGTTCTCCTACTTCCTCCTGTCCTTCCTCTTTAATGGCTATTCGTGGTTTACTTATATCATCTTTAGGGACTATTTGGGTGTCAATAATAATATCATTGCTGGATTCCTGTTCCAGTTTATTCCACTCAATGTGCTCAAGAAATTTTGCACTAGCACTACCGTAAACATGAGCTGTGCCTTGATCCCAGAATCTAAATGATCTATGGTTGGCTTCGTAACTTACAAAAAATAATTTCTTAGCTCTATGTTGCCCTTTCAGTCTTACTTGTGGGGGAATATGCACCCATGCTGGAGCTCCAAATGTGTGTAGATAACTTAAATTTGGCTTTCTGCCATGCCAACAAGTGAATGGCAATTCACCAGTTGTTGTGTTAACGACACTGTTTAACACATGGTTACAACACATTATGGCCTCACCCCACAGTGTTTCAGGCAAACCTGAGTCAGATAACATAGTGCAAGCCATGGCTTGTAATGTTTGCCCTCTTCGTTCTACAAAAGAGTTATGTTGTGGTCTGTAAGGTGCAGAGCGTTTATGCTCAACACCAGCCAATTTCAACATAGTTTGGAATCTCTTGTTAACAAACTCAGTCCCGTTATCAGTAACTAAAGTAATGACTTTATTCATTTTTCTCTCTGCAAACCTTAGCCAATTAAAGAAATGTTGGAATGTTTCTGTTTTGTTTTTCATGAAATAGCAGAAACTGTACCGTGAGTAATGGTCCATAATACTCAAAATATAGCAGGCACCTCCTAAACTAGGTTTCTTAGGACAATTATGTCAGCAAACACAACCTCTAAAGGTTCTTTGGTCTTAAACCCATTTAGTCTGTTTGCAGGAGTAACCTTACTTTTCTCCTGGCTACAAGCATTACAGTTTAAATACTTGCTACAGGGTTTCAATTTTACTCCCTCTGACAATTCAACAGAGCATTTTGAAATTAATGTGCCCTAGACATCTATGCAGTAAATGTATACATTCATCATGTGGCTTAACATTGTTATAAACTGAGTTAGCCGTCTGCAACTGGTCATCATATATCACATATAAATAATTCTCTAAAGTAGCAGTAACACTTTTACCCTCTTTCTCTATTATACATTTATCTCCCCTAAAGGTTACTACATAACCAAGATTAACTAAAGCCCTTACTGATAATAAATTAAATTTCAGTTTAGGTACATATAACATAGTTACATGTTCATGTATACAAGAACAATATGCAGTACCTTGACTAGACACTTTCATCTTCCATCCATTTGCCAATGATACATGTTGTTTACTCGTAGACATCTTCACAAACCTTTTTCTATCTTTAGTAATGCATTGCGATGCTCTACTATCAACAACCCACAAATCATGGTATACAGTTGAATTGCTAGACACAGCTAAACTAACATTCTTCTTAGCCTTCTGGTGATTACCAGTATTCTGTTGTTTTCCCTTCTTACAGAATCTAGCTATATGTCCCCTAGCCCCACAAGAAAAACATTTCCTAACAGTATAGGCAGTTGAAGACAAATCCTCTTCATGTGGTTGTTCCTTCCTCAGTTGGTTCCTATCCAGCTGTCTTCTTGCTTCTTCTAACAACCTTCCAGTTATGTCAGTCAATGTTAGTTCATCTTTGGGCAGGACTTCCAGTGAAGACACATAATCATCATAACTTTCATCCAATGAGGAAAGAATGATGTAAACTTGATGCAGCTCTGAAAATATCAGTTCTTTTTCATGTAGCTCTTGAAAAGTTCTTTTCATGAAGTTCATGAGTTAACATATCTCCACCTTTCAGAAGACGTGCTCTAAACAGTTTACGTGTAAGATGTGCCAGTCAGTTCTGGATTGGGACCTCTGGTTCCTGTCATCCTGTCATCCCTCCTCCCTACATCCCCATTCTCCCCCCCACCGATGTTTTATGGCAGGATGCCAGCGAAGCAAAGCAGGCTGAAGCATTTACGGTGGTAGACCTGACAGTGGGCTCTCCCTGACTTTGCTTGGCCTCTGCCTTGTCCTTCTACTTGCGATTGGATTGTCTCTGGATAGAAGATGACGTGGTCTGGGCAGAGACTCAGGTTGGCAACTTTGTCTGAGAACCTCCATTGAAATTTGTGCCTTGGGAGTAATTCAGTTATCCTGACCCAACACACACACATCCTGACATTGAAGAACAGGGGTGTCAAACTCGCTTTCATTGAGAGATGCATCAGGTTGTGTTTGATTTCAGGGAGCTGGGATGGGCGTGGCCAGCTCAATGTAACTCGTGTCGGGGGCGCCTGTGGAAGCCTGAGTACTCTGCCAGAGAAAATGGGCTCCCGAACTCCGTTTTCAACTACGACAGCCTCCTGTAACCTTCTGCCAGTGACAATGGAGCTCTGTTTTCACTGGCAGAGGCACCGCAGGCCAGTCCTTTGCTGTTTCCAGGGTGGCCCAGCGGACCAGATCCAGCCCCTGTGCCTTGAGTTTGACACCCCTGTGCTGGAAGGATTCAAGGCAGGCAGAGAAACAAGAATTCCTTTGGAGGTCCAAGATCAATTATTTTATTACTACTGCCAAGAAGCCTACCTGGAAGTCAACCTTAGGAACCAAGCTCAGTTTAAAAGAATCTTTTTCTCCCTGTATTTGTAAGGGTATGCAGGGATAACACTTCTTCCTATGGATTAACTGTAATTGAGTGGATAGCACATTCTTCGTAGCTAGAAGATCTATTTCCCTTCCAACCCTATTATTATATGTTTTAGCAATGCTTCTGTTAGCGTAAGGCTCCAATCAGAGCTCCATGATAGAACCATTTTCATTCTATGAAATGAAAACCTTTAAAAAATTGCTTACAACCATGAGCAATATTTACAACTATTTACCAATGCACGAAGTAGCATCATAGTTACCTCTCAAAGAAGTTTACTGGAAAGTCTTTTTCTCCCAAGAACTGGCTTTTGTTGGTCTTTGATCTAGGAGGGGAATATTCCCTAACTTATCAGCAAGGAAATCATTGCCCAAGACTTTAAAAATCCCCTTTAAAGCTTTTCCAAATCCCACAGCAACTAATTTCACATTGTGAAGAGCAGCAAATAAAAAAAAACCTGAAAAGACATAATTACAAACTTAAAAGAATTATTTAATGAGAAAGATCTGCTTCGTGTATCCTCATTCTAAGGATAGAATGTGGTTTTAATAAAATTCTAAAATTTCATTTTATGACATTTACGAGCAAGGATTAAAAGAAAAAGAAAAAGATTGAGCATAATAAAGTTGAAAAGCAGCTAGTTTCTTCTAAATACTAATTGTAAAAATGTCATTTAAATGTCACCTCATCAGCCAAACAAGAGATGGGTACAATCTATCAACATGAAAGCAATATAATACATGTACAATAGGGGAAATGTTGAAATGAAAGAAAACCTAAAACAAATGATTAGCCTTTGTTTCATTCTGCTGCCAATATTCTGAATTATTTCTAACCTTCATTGACGAAAATGAGCCTCTGATTAATGTAGCCTTATCTTAACCTGGTGCTCAGCCATGCTTGCTGGGAGTGATAGGAATTGCAGCCCAACACATCAAGAGGTTGGAAAATTTCTCTTTAGTGGAAAAGCTACTACACACTTTGTAAAATCCTAAGAAGAAAGTCCTAAAACCAACACCATTCTTTCCTAATAGGGTAGGACAAAATATTGTAGAGACAATATAAGGTTTTGTATGCCAGTAATCCACATTCTCATCTAAGTGGCTAGATTTGGCACAACCCAGAAATCTAGAGTCTAGATCTAAATCTAGACCTCTAGCAATCAGTATGTACCCTTAGCACACACTGTGGGCTCTCTCACAAAAATGGTTGCCACACTAAATTACCAGAAACAAATTCCTGAAAATGTTCCTTCCTTCCCTGCCACCCAGCTTCTCTTAGTATTTTTATCCAGGGGGGCAAGAGACAACTCTTTCAAATAAAAACAGGGCTTATTATCTGTAATATCAAGATACCAACTTGCCAATTAGTTACACTTATTCATTATAACAATCCTTGGGAAAAAGAAAAAAGGTGGCCAAGGAGCAGGGCCAATCCCAAGGAATGTTTTTGTGATAAGTGGGAACTCCAAAAACAGTATTGCACTCTTTTTTTAAAAAAATAGAGTTGGGTTTCCAATATTTTGGTGTAACTAATATGTTCTTCCAATTTA
The DNA here is from genome assembly GCF_900518735.1 of Pseudonaja textilis. The sequence goes on from NW_020769377.1 coordinate 3,338,801, forward strand.
ACTAACCTTAAGAGAGGGAAAGAAGCTATGAAGAAGTGAGAATTCCTGTTTCCACCCATCTCTCATGTTTTTTGAATGCTACTTGCCGTTTTCTCCAATATTTTTCAAACAGAGGCTTTGTAATCAAAAACCTGAGTAGTTGACACTCCCTCAACCCCCCTCTCCGTCTATACACCCTTCTGGCTGCCATGCACCGTGGCAGTCCTTCACATTCATTTGATAGTAACCTCAGAAGCTGGGACATCTAATTCAACTAATGATCCCGGGGCCTCGTTTTTCTCCAACACAGACAGCAAATGTTGGCTCAGCGTGCTCAATTAGCACAAGACGTGTTGCACACTTTGATGTGTTCTTTGTTTAACCAGATTCTTACTTATGTATTCATAATATTTAGATGAAACCCTGATCCCATTGTAGACTGATTATGAATAACTCCTAGGGGTTTTAATGATTGGCAGCCCAACCTGAATGAAGACACTGTCTTGGCTTGCTGAAAACTAAAAACAGCCACTAAACAACAGCGACAATGCATCATAAAGCAATGAGGCAGGTTGCAACCAAACCTTGTGGCAAGTGCCAATTCCCCTCTGTATCTACTCCAGCAATCAGTGGTGGGATTCAAATGTTTTTACTACCGGTTCTGTGGGTGTGGCCAGGTGGTCACATGACTGGGGGGGAAAGTCTTTTTCTTTTTCAGCACCCTCCCCATACCTCGTTTTTGGCCTAGGGGGTCTCAGGGAAGCCTCCTGGGTGCTGAAAAAAGAAGCATTTTGAAGCCTTCCGAGGTAAGTACAACAGCGGCAGGGAGGGGGGGGATATCAGCTGTGCCACGCAATTTAGATTAGCTAGAAAGTAAGAAAATTGTCGATCGTCAGAAATACAGGTTCCGCCCAACCAGAACCGGGCCGAACCGGCAGCATTTCACCTCTGCCAACAATGCTATCCTGGTGACCCCACAGCATCAGAAGAACATCAACCGGATCATCTTCCAAAGTGTTAGGTCTCTTTCTATGCTAGTAGTTCTCCATCAAACTCTGTATGAATATGCATCTCTATATGAAACAAGAGGCCAAGCTAACACCAGGAAAGGTGCTACTGCAGGGATGGGATTCAATTTTTTTAACAACCGGTTCTGTGGGCGTGGCTTAGTTGGTGGGCGTGGCTTGGTGGTCATGTGACTGGGTGGGCATGGCCAACTCAACATCACTTACATCGAGGCACGCATCTTCTCGCCTGGCCTCTCATGACTGTGGGGATGCTGCAACAGTCGTAAGTGGGAAAAACGGTCATAAGTCACTCTTTTCAGTGCCATTGTAACTTTGAATGGTCACTCCACACAAGCAAAGTACCAGCAAAGGAGGAAAAAAAACTCCAGAGAAGTTCCAGAGACACGAAGTCCAGTCCTGCCAAAAATGTAATTAGGGTTAACGGAGAGGCAGTTTTTGTAAGCAACCCCAGAATGTTTCCTTCCTGCCTTCCTTACAGGATTAGGCCAGTAATTTCTTCTAACAACCGGTTCTCCAAACTACTTAGAATGTTAACAACCAGTTCTAGCGAATAGGTGCAAACTGGTAGAATCCCACCCCTGTACTACTGTGTCTAAACCTCTTTGAGAAAAAAAAATCATATAAAGTTCCAAAAGCAAGAATGCAGCTAGGATTTGTTATAGATGTAAATCACATATCACATCCAACATCTGTTTTGGGCAAGAACATTAGTGCAAACAATTCTTCCTGCCTCCTACTTCCCTTATCCTCCAATCACTCCAAACCTCCCTCCCCCAAATAATACTGATAATTCTCTACCACAAACCTGTCCTCCGCTCATTTGATCTAGTGAACTGTGAGCTGCTACAATAACACCTTAGTTAATCTTTAAAGTGCCCACAGGTTTCTTTGTTGAATCTATCTCGATCATGTTGCCTCACAAGCCTGCTCAAATCTTTGCAGTCCCTTCTCAACATTGTTTTTATTTTGTAAGAAACATGTATTCAAATTCATATTTTTATCTATCTAATCTATCTATCCTCAGAAAGTACAGATTTTTTAGTATCTTAGTCAAGAAGGCTACTGAAACTTTTGAAAGACCAAAAGTTAATAAGTACAACAAAACACTGCCACTGATTCAAAGACTGAATTCATTAAATATCTGTAATGAAGAGCCACTTCAATGAAAAACAGAGAGGAGATTATGCACCATTAATAAACCAAATCTTCGCTTGCGTTCACTTGTAACAGAGACCTAACAATGCTTGTAATTATCTGCAAAATAATCCCATAAACATAAAATTTTTGATACATTTCATTACCAGTAGCTCCTTCTCAGCTTCATATAGTCATAGACAACTCGCCAGCGCAAACTTGCTGCGGGACAAGAGCTACGCTGATATCAAAGAAATGGTGGAATAGAATCATTAAAGAAAGGGTGCCAAAGGCAGGCCAGAATGAAATGTGAATGACAAAAATTAAAACATTTTTTATTTATTTTAAATAATTAAATTGAATTATTTAATTCTCCTATAGCATGTTGTCCCGTGGTGAGTTGGCTGTGGTGAGTTGGCCAGGGTGAATTGACCACAGCAAGTTGGCTGCGGTGAGTTGTCCCATTCCACCCCAATTCACTAAAGTGGCTTTCTTATGGACAGATGGCAAAGACTTGATTTACAAAACTTTCTCATCATTCCTCTACGAAGATTTACAAGATGTTGAGTCCCTGCAAATCAGACTTTACCAGTTTGGAGGCACAAAGTCGCCAGATACAATTTGCAGAATCCCGGTATATCAAGAGTGGCCGGACCATGGTTTCGCAGTTGCAGAGAGCTGCCTGAAAGCTTGACAGGATCCTGCAAAGCCAGTATGAGTGCCAATGCAATTTGTGATCCCCAGGATCCTCCCAGCTCCTCAGCTTTCCTACAACCTGCACTCTCCCTGCTGAGGGCACTAACATTTAGGAGACATGGGGGGGGGGGGGGGGGGGG
>NW_020769377.1:3341877-3356280 GCF_900518735.1 Pseudonaja textilis
GGGGGGGGGAAATAGCATAGAACAAAGGAATACAGAGGAATTACTGAGTCTGTCATCTGCACCTCTATAACTGTCTGGTTCGGTCCTGCAACCCAACAGGACAGACACGGACTCCAGAGAGTAATTAGGACTGCAGAAAAAAACAATTACTACCAACCTGCCTTCCATCGAGGACCTGTATACTGTATGAGTCAAAAAGAGGGCTGTGAAAATATTTACAGACCCCTCACATCCCGGACATAAACTGTTTCAATTCCTTCCCTCAAAACAACGCTTCAATTCTGGGGGTTGAAGTCCACAAATCTTAAAGCTGCCAAGGTTGGAGAGCCCTGCTTTAGTTGCTAAAATGTACTTGTAAAACCAGCCTGTAATAGGTGAAAACGTAGATGTGGGATATAGTGTATTTAACTCTGAAGCCGATTAATACTGAAATCTGGGAAGCAGGTTAAAGTTTGGAAATGAATCTGTTTTCCTTCTTTGTCTTCCCTCTGACTTGAGCGTGAAGCATGCAGCACAAAGAAAGAAACACTTGATCTCTTGAGTATCAATATTTTGTTATTTTAGTGTGTGTTATTGTTAAGATGCCAGGAACATTTGGCAGCATGCACATGTAGTAAATAAATACATACACATCTATAGCTGTCTGGTTTGGTTCTGCAACCCAACAAGGCAGACAAAAACTTCAGAGAGTAATTAGGGCTGCAGAAAAAACAATGGCTACCAACCTGCCTCCCATCGAGGACCTGTATCCTGCACGAGTTAAAAAGAGGGCTGTGAAAATATTTACAGACCCCTCACATCCCGGACATAAATTGTTTCACCACCTTCCCTCAAAACGACGCTACTGCACACCAGAACAACTGGACACAAGGGGAGTTTTTCCCTGAATGACTCTGCTAAACAAATAATTTCCTCAACACTGTCCAACTCTTTACAAAGTCTGCACTACTATTACTGTTAATCTTCTCATCACTCCTTATCACCCGTCCCCTCCCACTTGTGAGTGTAGGACTGTAACTTTGTCGCTTGTATCCTTAAAATTTATATGGACTGTTTTCTAGTATGATTTGAGTACTTATTGTACCCTATGACTATCATTAAGTGTGGTAGCTGATGATTCTCGACTCTTGATGAATGTATCTTTGCTTTTATGTACATTGAGAGCTTCTGCACTAAAGACAAATTCCTTGTGTGTCCAATCATACTTGGCTAATAAAGAATTCTGTTCTGTTCTGTTCTATTCTATTCTAAGGGGGCTGAAGACCCATCAGCAGAAGAGGGCAGCTGCCCAAGGAATGGGGAAAGAAGAGAGCAGGCCAGGGTCAAGATGACGGCACCCAATCTAGGCCCAGGAAGAAGCAGGGGAGTGACGAAGTCTGGGAAGGGCAACAAAGCAGATGTCTTAATTTGGAGCCCCACCCTAAGTAGAGGACAGGGAACTCTTCCAGCTCCATCAGCGTATAACCCGGCCAGGCTCCAGGCCACGGATGGTGATATTCATGGGACAAAGAGAGGGAAGCCATTGCCATCCAATTAAAGGACTCTTAGGAACGTATTAATTAGGTGAGACAGTGCTGGACAACAGTTAATGTGAATTTTGAAATGTTGAAATATGTGCAAGTATACACTTTATTATTTAAACTCTTTCTCAAACTCCCTCCAAAAATGAATGTATTTCTAAGAGGGTTTTTTATGAAAAAAAGATTAAATATTTAAATAATACACAAGAATCTGCATTACCCAACACAAACACAACAAGAAATCCTTAAGAGGGTGCATCCCACTTGTATGTATGTATGTATGTATGTATGTATGTATGTATATATATATATATATATATATATATATATATATATATATATATATGTTTTCTGAGGTTCTCGCGGGTATTTATATGTGGATCTTTGGTTGTTCGGGTTTTCTCCCGCGTAAGATTTGAAGTATCTAGGCAACGTTTCGATGAAGTCTCATTCATCATCTTCAGGCTTCTGTCTCCGGCTCTGTGCTTTTCAGAGTAATGGAGATTGCAGCTGCTTCCTCCTTTTAACTGCCAGTGGGGGTGGGACTTGATTGGGTGGGGGCTTGGCTGTGTTCTGATTGGGTGGGGGTGTGTTCTCATTGGTAGGGGGTTTGGCTGTGTTCTGATTGGTTGGGGGGTTAGCCGTGTTCTGATTGGTTGGAGGCGTGTTCTGTTCAGGTGGGGGCTTGGTTGTGCTCAGGTTAGTCTTAGTTGCTGGGGGATTTGAGCTGGGGGGTTGTGATCTTGCTGTTTGGCTTCTAGTACGTGGTCCTGCTGCATCTTCATAGTGGGTGTCGGTTTGCTTCATGTATGGCTCAGAGGGGTTTGAAGTGGGTAGTGATGCAGCTGCAGTGCAGCTTCTGGTCCATGCAATCTCCATTACTCTGAGAAGCACAGAGCCGGAGACAGAAGCCTGAAGATGATGAATGAGACTTCATCGAAACGTTGCCTAGATACTTCAAATCTTACGCGGGAGAAAACCCGAACAACCAAAGATCCATATACACACACACACACACACACACACACACACACACACACACATATATATATAAATACATACATACAAGTATTATACACACACACACACACACACACGGGAAAACACCCGAACAAAGCTGAATACCATACATACATACATACATATATGTTTTCCTAAGTTTTTGCGGGTCAGACAAACACAATACAGAAGCCTGATGATGGCAGATGAGATTCTGCCGAAACGTTGCTACAACTTTCAAAGCACAACTATAATGACATGGCAAAATACCCAAACAAAGCTGAATACCATGTGTGTGTGTGTGTGTGTGTATGTGTGTATACATATATACACACACACACACATACATACACATACATACATACACACACACACACACACATACACTCATACACATACCTTAAAATGCATTTATTAAGAAAAACATGCCACTTGGCCTTTGTTATTTTTCTTTTCTTTTGATAAAATATTCATAAGCTGATTAGTGTAACTCAGCCTTTCACCAGATGGTGCCCTTCCAATGTTTGGAGAAAGAAACATCCAGGATTCTCGGTCACTTTGGCTGGGCATTGCAGTTAATGGGAATTGTAGTCTAACACATCTGGACTGTCAGTGGTATCTAGGAAGGATAGGAAGCATCCTTCTCTGACTGCAAATATAACACACATATGGGGGGGGGAGGGGAGCGGGACGGGCAAGACACCTGAAGCACCCAACCAGTGATTCCCAGCCCCCTTAATTTTTCTGTGTCAAGAGCTACGCAAAAGTAGTCTTGGTGAAAGGGTAAGAAAACAAGATGGGAAGCATGAAAAATTGGAGCGTGGCAGAGAGGGACATCTAGGGGCTATCGCTGGCGTGCCAACCCTCCCACTCCTCCTTACACTAACATCAAATGCACAGATGGAAAAGTGTTAACAAGAGGGTGTCAAGACCAGCTAGGAGAAGAACACCGCAGATTTTAGGAGGTACTAACAGATGTTTCTGGCAGAGCCAACATTGTGGGTATTTTTTAAAATAAACTCTTCTATGTGCAGCCAAGGCAGCTTTTCAAATTTGCCAAGAACAAGAGAGCAAAGAGTACTGCAGAACAAAAAAAAAAGGGAGTTCCACCTAGAAATACTCCATACACACCATAAACAAAACACACATATCGACAGGAAGGAATACTCAATACACACAATGAGACAGACAGAGAGAGGGAGGGAGGGAGGGAGGGAGGGATGATGGACAGAGACAGACAAACAGACACCTACAGTCTTAATCTGCTAGAAGCCAAGTATAAATGCAAATGTGATTTCACCACATTCATAGTTTACAATAACGAGAACAGAAATATGCAGGATCTCTGGTGGGGGTGTTTGGGGTTCACAATAGCAAAATGTGCTATTTCAGGTAGTGAATTTTTGATCTTTTTTTTAAAAAGGAGCAAAACCATGCCCAGATGGTGTGCATGGACCCAGGAATTCTCCAAAGAAGAATGCAAGACTCAGTGGCACAGCTGAAATACGATGTTGAGATTCGTTTTACCAGATCATGGAACACCAGGAAAGCAAGTAGCCAAGAATTGCTAAAGATGGCATTCTTGGCATCCCAGATTCCCTTACCTCAAAGTTTGTAGCTGGTATTTTTCTGGTCTCTAGCTGTGATTAAATCAGTTGAGTGCTTTTCAAAAGCCAGTGTGGTTCAGAAAAAAAACAAATGCCAAGAAGCAACACTGAGGTTTTTATTTCTGTCTGAACTCAGCTTGTGCCAGTAGAATTTTAGATTCTTTCATCCAAAGCACCTGTCTACCTATGAAGGGCAGGTGTTTCTTGCTGGGTTTGGCAAGGTCAGATATGCAAGACTCTTGACTTATGCACCATCACTTAAGTTTCAAATGGGCCACTGGCTAAGGTTCTGATTTCTGCAACATAATCACCGCAAGCGATTTGAAGAGCTGAGTTGACTCTGGCCAAATGCTTGAGGTATTTAGCTTCCTTCTCAGGGTCTGAGAGCCGTAGAGGAGAAAAATCTAAATGAGGATGAAATGTTGGGCTTATTCAAGTGACGGGTCTTGCTATTCACTCCCTTTTTGGCCCCACCTGATGTCATCAAACACACCTACATTCCAGCACTGATTACAGTCTAGCACTGATGATGTTACCTAGTTAGGGTAATATCTACAAGAGAACAAGCAAGCCCAGAGAACACCAAGGACCCCACACCTACATCCTGCCAATTGAATTTCAATAGCACGCACAGCAGACAGCAACTCCCACTTCTCAAGGTCTCAAGACGTTGAAAAATGAGACATTGCAGAATTTTACTGAGATACAAGACGATAATACAACACAATCCGTTTACTCTGGGCAACTTTTCTGGTGAAATGAAAACCCCAAGCTTCTTTCCGCTCTGATGCTGAATCAAATATTCTGGGCAGAAGGGACAGAAAATTCAGCACTTGCCACATTTTCCATTTCTTACTTCAATTCCTCAAAAGGATAATTTGACTGCACTCTAGAAACGTCTTTTGAAAAGCAGGTTCTGGGAAAAAAAACTAGAGAGATGACAATGGGCAAACAGTCTGTCCTTTAAAAACCATGCAAATTTGGATGCAGCTCCAGGACATTGCAGGCCAAAGATAATTCCCTGCAAGCAATTACATTGTTTTGCCATATGTGGTACACAGACCAGCTGTTGTACATTATGTTTTGATTCAGCAAATAACTTTAATCAATACACTGACTCGTTCTGTCAGTTATAATTAAACTCAGGTAAATGGCAGGTGCAGCATTAATTAGCAAAATGGAAGTCTGTAATAGAATGCATTGTAGGTATGTGGTCTTAAGCCCTAAATTGTGCCGTTCCACTTACTGTCCACTTAATCCCAAAAGATTGGCAGCAGGGAGAGAAGGCAAGTGAGTAGATTCCAAGCCTGGTGATCTGCTCCAAGGGTAGACACAGCTTCTCTTTCCCTTTCCATTTAGACCCAGCATTCACTTGTACTGCGCTGTTTCTTGATAAATTTTGGCTACCTTACCTAGCCCACCATTTGGGGACCTGGGTCAGAACAATTTGTTTCCATTTTTAACAGCCCACAATTCATCTTTTTTTTTCCCCCAAAACGTGAGCAGGTTTTGTATCTAGGCCCTGTATCTAGGCCCTGGGTGGGCAACTTCAGGTGTCAGTTTTTTCATTCTCTCTTTCCAAGGTCCCACTGACCAAGCAATGGAGGAATAAGGGAGGCAAGGTAATCCATATTTTCTGCCCTTCTTGAGTAGGTTGGGGGAAAAGAGAAAAATTGCACCCCACATTGTTTGTACTTCAAGAAGAGAATTTGAAACAGATCCACCAAAAGAAAACCCCAAAGGAGTCAAATCATGAGTTGCCATAGTTTTGGAAAACATGGGAACTTCAAAGCTAGGTTTATAATCTTGGCTTTTTCCCATGAACAATAGTTTACTACAGTTTGGAATTTAGGCACGGCAGACCAAGGCCAGGTTGGAAATGAGAGACAGAAAAAAAGGGGAATTCAATTCTAGATGAAGAGCTCCACATATCCTGTAACAGACCAGAGTTAACTGAAAGCAGAAGTATGAGAGCACAAATATCCAGATATTTAAACACTAAACTGGGTTCTGAGGCTGAATCAGATTAACATACCTGTATTTTCTTTCACATGCACAAACTAACTTGCTCCAAAGATACTAGCATAAACCCTCATTTGACACTAAGTTCTGGATTGTGTACTCCCCTAACAACAGATGATAGGCGTAGCCACACTGCATATAAAAGACAGGTGCAGTTTTAACTGCACAATGGTGGGTGTCATCTTATATTTTGATCCCACCTTGAAAATACTCCTGGATATACGAGAAAATTTTCCAAGGGTTTCCGAATGGAAAAAGGTCAGGATGTTGATAGGAAGAGATTTACCAGTACTGGGTAGTCATTTTCATCTTGAAAACATTTTTTTCTTTCCTAGCTTCATTCTTCTTCTTGTGCCATATCCATCACTGGACATTGGCTATCATGTTAGCGATCCTATTTTTATTAACAGCCACATGAAAAAGGGCTGCTGAGTTTTGTCCAAACCGGTCTCTTCGATTTTGAAGCCATGATGTTCTTCTTCTGCCTGGACTTCGCTTGCCTTCAGTCTTTCCCTGGAGGATTAAGTGATGGATGCCGTATTTTTCCAGGTGTCGCATCACGTGTCCAAAATATTCTAACTTTCGCTTTTTAATGGTTTTTATCAGGGATAGGATCCAAGTAATTTAACAATTGGTTCTCTGCCCTAATGATTGCTCCCAACAACCAGTTCACCAATGCTCAGAAAGTTAACAACCAGTTCTCCCAAAGTGGTTTGTGAACTGGCTAAATCCTACCACTGGTTTTGATGATTTCCCTTGGCTTTCCCAGGCAGCTTATCTCCTCCTCATTTCTGATTTTGTCAACCCAGCTTATATGTAGCAGCCATCTGTGAATCTACATTTCTTTTTTAAAAAAAATATAGTTTATTAATTTTTACAATTAAAACCAGTCACAATACATGCACAAATAAGCAAAAGAAAGAAAAAGAAAGAAAAGAGGGGAGGCAGAGAGGGAAAGAATTTTGAGAAAGGAAAGAAAAAGAAAAAGAAAAGGGGAAGAAAGAAAGGAGGAGGTTACAAGGTTAAAAGTATTCTTATTTTAACAGTTTGCAAGATCTTCTTTTGTTTTCATAACCTTAACTTGTGTCATATAACCACACCTGTTTTTTACTTATATCGCTACCTCGTTATTATGGGTTGATACTTTTCTTTTATGCCTTATGATATATAATTTATCTTTGGTCAATCCAATTATATCAACAATTCCAGCTATCGTAGTATAGTGAAGTGTCTTTATTTTTTAGCGCCAAAGTCAATTTATCCATTTCTGTGCATTTTGAGATTTTTTTCAATAATCATTTCTTCTGATGGAGTTTGATGTTGTTTCCAGTGTTGAGCGAAGGCTAATCTGGCCGCTGTTAAAATGTGCATTGTTATGTATCTAGCTTTTTTGGAAATTTGCTTATCAAAAATCCCTAGTAGGAAGGACTCTGGTTTGTATTCGATCTGCTCTTTTGTGATTTCTTCCAAGTTTTGATTTTCTTCCAATACTTTTGGATTTCTGCACAAGACCACCACATATGGAAAAAGGTTCCTTCTTTTTTCCTACACTTCCAGCAATGCGGACTCATGTTGGGGTGCATCTTTGCTAACCTTGAAGGGGGGAGATGCCATCTATAAAACATTTTATAAAGATTTTCCTTGTATGCTGCCGATTTGGTAATCTTATTGTTTCTGCCCCAAACTTTCTCCCATTCCGCTAATGTGATGCTGCGCCCTACGTTCTTACTCCAAGCAGTCATATTTCCTTTTACAATTTCTTCTTCTAGTTCTGTTTCTAATAAGTAGTTATAAAATTTTGTTATTTTTTTTTATTTGATCCTAATAAAATTTTATCTAATTGTTGCAATTTATTGTTGATTCCGAATTCTTTTTTGTCTTGTTTGTATCTGCTTTGAATCTGAAGATAAACACATTGATCAATTTTTGGTCCTTGCTCCTGAAGTTCCTGCCTCGGTTTCAATTTATTTATTTATTTATTTTTTGTGAATCTACATTTCAAATGCTTCTTGTCTCTTCAAGTGGCTTTCTGTCAGAGACCAACTTTCTACTCCGTAGAGCAGGATACAAAAGGTAGCTGGCATTATATATTAATAGCTGGTTTAGAATTCATGTGTCCTACTGAGCTCTGGTCTCACCAGTGGGTCATTCCACCTCTTCGATGACAAAAATTCTTTAGACGGTTTTAGATAATTTTCTTCACTGGATATTTGCTCCCAAAACAAACTGCTTTCCCAAAAACCTGAAACTGCATATTGCATGTGACAACCACTGAAAATGTAATCATTCACAAAAAGTACTTGTTTCTAACCAAGACAAAGGAACTCTGATAAGACTTTCCCCAATTGTTCTGCCAATGTACTTTTCATTCACGAGTTATAAAAAGCATACTTTTGTCTAGATTGGCCTTTAAAAAAACCACTTGGATTATCTGTATATGCGGCAAAGGGTGAACTTTCCACTAGAACCTATATCCCATTTTCAATTGCCAGCCTTTGTAATATGCATTCCTTTCACAGGTACTATTAACATTATTATTTCAATTGTTATTTTTTATAGCATTCATCTCGCAAAGAACTAACTCATCTGGAGACAAAATGATCCCCAAAATGAAATGCAATACAGCTGGTAAGAGAAAGATAATTGCAATACCCATAATAAAATCTGTAATCTAACTCTGCGTCCATCAGTCACCAAGTTCTATTTTAATATAGTTAACTGCCTTTCAGAAGCGGCAGGGCACAGTGGGGGGTGGGACCAAAACTTAACACCCGTTGCTGGTCATGAAGCAACAATGGAATAAACAGCTTCCTTTGCATAAAATTCCACAGTAAGATGTGAGCTTTTATTGTTTCCAATAGATTAAAGAACAGCACATATGTTCAATTGTGAAGAGAATGTTAAACAACTGGAAAGAACATTTTAAATTGCCTAAGAATGAGCTAAATGTCAACATTCAGGCCTGGTGGGAGCAACTTAAACATTTTTTTTTTTGGCCAAGATGTTAATTGGTGAGCTCTGCTCAAAACCGAACTTGTTCTTTTATACACAGAATCAGGGGGTTTAGGGGGACCTTGAAGGTCTTTTAGTCCAACCCTCTGCCCAAGGGAGGAGTCCGCATAACATCTTGGATAAATGGCTATCCAATCTTTTCCTAGAAACCTCCAAGTGAGGGAGCACCCATAATTCTGGGAGGCCATCAATTCCACCCCTTGAGGCTTCCCACTGTCAGGAAAGTCGTCCTTATTTCGAGGCTGGATCTTCTTTTGAGGAGCTTTGCTGCATTGCTTCTTGTCCCAACCGTGGTACTCTCTAGCCTGAATTATTCTGTCTCACCAAGAAGTAGGATGCAGTCTACTTTATCCAATGCCTCACTGAAATCTACGCATACTATATCCAGAGCATTTCCACGGCCCAGTAATCTAGTCACTTTATCAAAGAAGGTAACAAGGTGAGTTTGGCATGAGCTGCTCGCAGGGACTGTTCACGTGGCATCTGCAAGGGAGGTATCTTTTGACCCAAAAGTAAATGTTCTTCCCAAGTATGAAGCCTTCAGATCTAACCTTTATTACAATGAAAGCAAGAACCTTCTCAAGTAATTTCCTCCAACAGACCTGAGAACATGAAATGCCGAATGAACGCCCAATTCACCACCCCTCGTATATGAAACTAGCAGAAGCAAAACAAGAATGTACCTGAGATTCCGGCTACAAACACAGATTAATAATAAATAAACAAACGAACAATATTGTTCCAAAAAGGAAATACTGGTGATTCCCCAAGATTATAGATTCTGTTTGTTTTCTAAACCATTCGGCCCATTACAGAAACATTTTTGAAAAGCTTCAATTTTGGAGAAAAAAAGCATCTTACTTTCCCATCCAAACGGCATAGCTCTCTGGAAGCCTCGGGATGAAGAGGATGGTATTTCCATTGTCCACTTCAATGGCTCCATAGCAGTCGGCCTCTGTTACCCCAAAAGTCCAATGAAAATAGGATTCCTAGAAAAACAGAAGGAAAGAACCTCGTCACTGATCCAAATCACCATTATCTGACACGCTGGCGCATTGATTCATTAATTCTAAAGAAACGAATAGAAATGAAATGCCTACAACATCATAGCATGGCTTTGAACGGAGTGGTTGTGAATTTGAAAACTGACTGATTCTGGAGAGATTCCATCTTTAGCTCTTTCACACAGGGATTATGTTTTCCTGGACAGAACTGACCCACAATCTGAGATTCACAAAACTGAGTTCGAGACTATGGCCAAAAATGTTTTTTGTCAACTGCAACCATTCCTGAAACGGGAGTCTTTGTTGATAGCCATCCATGCTCTTATCACCTCATGTCTAGACTGCTGCAATGTGTTCTATGTTGGACTGTCCATGAAGACCATTCAAAAGCTGCAGGTAGTTTAATATATGGCAGCCTTGGGAATTATGGGTATGCCAAGTCTTGTCCATGTGACATCTCAACAGCGGGAACTTGGCTGGCTGCTGGTTAGCTTCCAGGTGTGCTTCTAGGTGGCAGGTGTCATTTAGAAAGCATAATGTGGCTCAGAGTCCAGGTCTTTTAAAGACCTTCCGGTCCGAGTGGAAACGGATGAGATCATTTATGTTAAAGGTCCTGCCACAAAAAGAAATGTCATCTTGAGGGACCTTGATGTCAAGTCTTCTCAGTGATGAACTAGCCTCAAGGTATGAGAACTGCTCCTTTCAATTATGGTAAGTAGAGAATCCTGAAGACCTGGTCCTTTTGGAAGCCTCTGGAGATGGGGTGGAAGGTTGAATCACCCCACCAAGGGGGTAGGTACATGGAGTGTTTTGGTTTTGACTTTTGACATTGCTTTTATACATTGATCAAAGCTGTAAGCTGCTCAGCATCATCTGATTGAAGCAGTACAGAAGCCCAAATAAAATATTGTTTTTTAAAAAATAGGGCTACAGAAATGGCTACTCCATGTGTTATATTTCACTTTCGCTCCAAATTTCCCTTTTTCTCATAAAAATGAAACAAGTGGTTTCAAAATTACATGCTCCCAGACCCAACCAATAAATTGCACTGAACTCTAGTTCAGCTAACAAAGTCCTGATTTACATCCCTAAAACAAACCAAGTTGATTACACCGCTTAACTCGTCTCTCGGTCAGACTCCTCTGTAGACTGGGCCACGTCCTCATGCTCTAAAAGAGGAAAGGGTCATGAAATGGCTGGGGGAACATGCAAAGCCCCTCCTTCCCAGGGAGGTCTTTTAGTTTGGCCCAGGTGGGCTGTTCTTAAAGGGAAAAGACAAGAGGGGGAGGCTCAGAGGTCCTGCAGTACTGAACTTTGAAGGCTATTAGTTGATGCCATGCAAGGACAAGCCATTGAAATTCCAGGCTAGCAGGAGACCTTGGACTGATAAAGCCTCCACAGATGATAAAGACTGATAAAGCCTCAGCAGATTAGCTGGAAAAAAACAACAACAAAGAGCAAAGATAGAAAGGAGAGGAAAGTCCACGAGCACACCTCAGCCGTGGCTCTTTCTTGGTCCTGTCAGGAGATACCAGGAGCTGAATCTTGCATACAGAGCCATTGCCCAACTATTACGCCAGGCCTGAGTGACTAGTACAGTCACGGGAGAAATCAACATAAATCAATCTACAAAACTTATCAGGGCAAAAGCTGCATCAAAGAGACTTTGGCCCTTAATATTCACCTAACATTTCCCACAAAATGATCGTTTTACAGTCTACTGTGCCTGTACATCCTGTCCATTTATCTCAAGGTAAACTGCACCAAACTCGATCGCAGGAAATACAACTTCAGCCACAGAGTGCTCAGTGCCTGGAATCCACTACCTGAATCGGTGGTTTCTTCCCCAAACTCCAAAAACTTTAACCTTAGACTGTCATGCTTATCCTGGTTCCTACATTAACTAATTTTTAGGCTTTGCGCAATAGCTTCCACTATAAAAACTAGCTCCCCTGGCTTCTTTCACATAAGACACCAGGTTACAAAAATTAACCAAGGTTAAAGGTAAAAGGAGCTTCGTGTGGTATGGAAATTTAGCTGCTTCAACTTTAATGGGCCTTATTACAAGTGTTACAACTGCTACAAACCTAGCTAAAATGAATTAAAAATGTGGATAGGACAGAAGCTCTGGTGCAGGACAATCCTCTCGCACACTCAGGCAATTCAGCTGCACACTCAGTGGAGCAGGGAAGAGCAGGAACCACGCTTTTGTCTATCTTCGCGTTCTGAATGCTGACTGGTAAACTGCAACTCTCTCCATACTGACGGGCCTCCAAAGACTCTGTCCTCTTGTTCTGGCCAAACAGCCATGTTCTGTCTCTGCTACTGAGGGAACATGAAGGAAATCCCAGAGAAAGGGCTGTTCACTATGAGCCTGCATGAAGTCTGACAAAGTGTTTCAGGGACAGAATGTTTGTGTTCTGACCCAACTCCCCAAAGACGACCAACCCTCTGAAGTTAACTCAAAAGATTCGTTTATTGGGCATGCCAGCAGCCCCGGCAAAAAGTTTCTCTCTCATCGCAGGCTAACAAGTCTGTCTGTCCAAAGATGAATAGCTGTCTGCTACACCTATTCATCTCCACCCCTTGCCTTTTATCTCCAGAGCGAGGGTGGGGCTTCACTAGCAGTGGTCGCTCTTGCGTCCCAAGGACCGGCCCACAGATTTCCGCTGTTCTCCTCTCCTCTGCCTTCTGTGCATCCGCGCATCGGGCACTGGACCCAGCTGTTCCTCCTCTTCCTCATCAGCCCCCTCTAGACCTGGGGACTGCTGACTCTCCACCTGAGGGTTGACGGACAGTCCAGGCTCTGCCTCTGTCTCTCTCTCTCTCTCTCTCTGCCAGCTCCATTCCCTCTTCCCCCTCAGAGCTCTCAGGTTGCCCTGATGCTGATCCGGACTCCTCCTCAGCTGATTTGGATGCTGGAGGGGCCGGCGGACAACAGGCCACAATAGTTGGGGAATAGGGAGGTCGGAGCCTGACACAATTGAAATCGCTTAAGGTTTGCCTTTGAACACTTTCAGTTACATTGGAACACGAGTCTTACAAACTTGGAAAAAATGGCACTTTTTCCATGTTCGGTACAGCCATATTAATACGATATTTTTTAAATTTTTATACTGTGGTTATGTTTAAACTTAGTCATCTAGAGTGGCAAGATGCCAGCTATATAAACTGAAATAAATAGTTAAAAATATTTCCTTAAGCATCATGAATAATTATATACCACTATTCTCACTTTCAATCCTCTTGAGAAATTTCCAAACTTCCATGTTAACGGCAAAAAGCTAAACATTTTATTAATTTACATACAGACAAAACTAATATATTCAAATATATGTTGGTAAGGCAGAAAGATTCTTATCAAGGGCAGATCTTTATCAAATGCAAGAAAGAATGACAGTTTCATGCTGAATAAATGAAGATGAACTACATCAATAATAATGTATCTATGACACTAGCAAAAAGAGGGTCAGTTATTTAATGTGATCATCAGTATGCTGTTACACTGAGATTTTAAACTACAAAAATTTTGTTTGTATTGCCAGAATTTACTAAAGAATCTGACAAAATCCAATTCGTTGGGCTTGAAAAGTCAAAGTATTATTAAATTAGTATGCTTCAGAATCATTCCGAAATAATTATCAAAGCAATGTGAGAATTTACTAAAATTACACTCCTGAACATGATATACAAGGCTATTGATAACCACTGCTATGTCCCAATGCGACCTTCTGACCAGCAAAGTTAATGGGGAATCCAGATTCACTTAACAACCAGGTTATTAATTTAACAAATGCAATGATTTGCTTAGCAACCATGGCAAGAAAAGTCATAAAATGGGGCAAACTCACTGAACAATGTTTCACTTAACAACATAAATGTGAGGTTCAATTGTGGTCGTAACTCAAGGACTACCGTTATAAGATTTTACTTAAGCTGTTACATGCAGAAGGCAAAACCACTCACACAAAGCAATGATTCAGCTAATATACGTGGACTGGTTTTATGAGCCATCAGTGCTATAAGATTAAATTATTAATGGCAAGAAAAATTAGTTCGATGCATTTTATGCGCATCCTTCAGGACATGCGCTTTTAGGACAGGTGCTCAAATAAAGTGCTTCCAAGCATAAACAAGGATTGGAAAGTCACTAGAATACAAGAGAGAGAAGGAGAGGGAGGGGAGGGAGAGAGGGAGAAAGAGGGAGGGAGAAAGAGAGACCCAGAGACAGAGGGGGGG